>CAUYQU010056072.1:0-63286 GCA_963574635.1 Cheracebus regulus
TTAGCATTTCATTAAATCTTCTTTCAAGGTTCTTAGTTTCTTTACATTGGGTTAGAACATGTTCTTTTAGCTCACAGAAGTTTCTTATTATCCACCTTCTGAAGCCTGATTCTGTGAGTTCATCACACTCATCCTCCGTCAAGCCTTGTTCTCTTGCTGATGAGGAGCTGCGATCCTCTATAGGAAGAGAGGCATTCTGATTTTGGGTGTTCTCAGCCTTTTTGCACTGGTTTCTTCCCATTTTTGTGGATTTATCTACCTGTCGTCTTTGTAATTGCCGTCTTTCAGATTGGGTCTTTGAGTGGACGTCCGGCTTGTTGGTGATGAAGTTTTTTCTGTTTCTTAGTTTTCCTTCGGCGGGCGCTCCTTCCCCACAGAGCTGGGCCTTCCTGGGTTCAGCTGTGCTTTCTCCGTCCTCAGCGCTTCCAATTGCTGTTCTCCTTGTGGGGATGGGACCAGCGGAGCCCGACTAAAAGGGCAACCAGTCCCATACACTCCGCACCGAAAAGCGCCGCGCCGGCCAAAAGAGTCGCGCTGGTGACCCGTGTGGCTCCTTCGCCGGGAATCTCCCAGTCTGTGGGCATCAAAAATTCGCCTGCAATTGCGGCATCCACTCGCTCTCTGCGTTTTCACTGGGAGCCACAATCCTGAGCTGCTGCTATGCGGCCATCTTGGATCTCTCTGCGCCCGGTGATGAAGTTTTTCTGTTTCTTAGTTTTCCTTTGGCGGACGCCCCTTCCCCACAGAGCCGGACCTTCCTGGGTTCGCCGTGCTTGCTGTGAAACTCTCAGTCCTCAGCGCTTCCAATTGCTGTTTTCCTTGTGGGGATGGGACCAGCTGAGCCCGTCCGACCCATATACTCCACACCGGGAAGCGCCACGCTGGGGCACCGGCAAAACAGCCGAGCCGGCCAGAAGAGTCGCCCTGGCGACCCGTGTGGCTCCTCTGCCAGGAATCTCCTGGTCTGTGGGCAACAAAAATTCGTCGGAAGCATCCACTTGTTCTCTGTGCTTTCCCTGGGAGCTACATTCCTGAGCTGTTGCTAATCGGCCATCTTGGATCTCTCCTTTTTTTTTTTTTTGAGACAGAGTTTTGCTCTTGTTGCCCAGCCTGGAGTGCAATGGTGTGATCTCGGCTCACTGCAACCTCCGTCTCCCGGGTTCAAGTGATTCTCCTGCCTCAGCCCCCCGAGTAGCTGGGATTACAGGTGCCCACCACCAAGCCTGGCTAATTTTGTATTTTTAGTAGAGAAGGGGTTTCTCCATGTTGGTCAGGCTGGTCTCAAACTCCCTACCTCTCCTCAGCCTCCCAGAGTGCTGGGATTACAGGCGTGAGCCACCGTGCCCAGCCAGACTTTCACATATGAATTGAATTCATCCCTCTTGTAGGTCATCTTATGAAAGGAAAAACCATGCAGACAGTGGTTTCAGTTTCCACTCAAAACTTCCCCAAAGCAATAAACATCCTTTCTCTATAGGCAAATCCTCTTCACTTCTCCCCTTTTTCCTCCTGTCCGCACAGACTTTTGGTAGATTTCCTGGGGGTGCCCTGAAGCTGCTGGAACCACAAATCTTGAGTCCTTTGACCAGCACCCTCAGTGCCTTGAGACAGCCAGAAACCCAGGTGGCTGACCTCGCAGAGAGTCCCCGGCCGGCCCGGGACTCCAGCCAGGAGCAGGTTGTGCAGCCTGGAGCTAAGTCAGAGCAGATTGCTGGAGTTTGGTCAAGAGAACAGATGTGCATTATGGGCCAATCTGACCACAGAGAAACATTTCCTGGTACCTTTTAAAGGTGCACAATTGCCTGGTTAAGCCAAGGTAATTTGACACACATTACCTTGTTCATAAACAGAGGGAGAAAGAGAAAGAGAGAGAAAGCCTTTCCTCCCAGAGGGCATGCAAAGGTAGCAATGGAAGCCAAGCAACTCAGAAATGCTGCAGCACAGCTTCGGGATACAAATGTCGGTGGAAAAGGCCCAACACCATA
This sequence comes from Cheracebus regulus, assembly GCA_963574635.1. Lineage (NCBI taxonomy): Eukaryota > Metazoa > Chordata > Mammalia > Primates > Pitheciidae > Cheracebus > Cheracebus regulus. The sequence goes on from CAUYQU010056072.1 coordinate 1,986, forward strand.
TTAATGACCTAGACGTTACCACACCCAGGCCAGATGCAAGAAGCTACTGATCGTCTGTTCACTCTTCATTTTGAGGCAAGAGTGGAGCTATCTTTACGCAGGAGGACTAACACTCCACTTAAAGGAGCCCTCCTTGGTATTCTCCCTCGTCACACACCTACCCAGGATCTGCTCTCCTTTTTCTTTTTTTAAAGTTTTAATTTTAGTTGACAAATAATTGTACATATTTATATGGTGCCATGTGATCCTTCAAGGCATGTATATTTAATACTGCCTGCTACTTTCCAGTAATTTCCCAAGGAAATGACAAGCATCTTTATTCTTAAGACACTTAAACTAGAGCTGGGGAGACCAGATATCTGTTAAGTGAAAGTCCCAAGGCAGAAGAGCAGGAATCTTGAGAGAGAAAAAGGGCTTCAGAAATAAGGCCAGTACTATATTTTCCCACTGTGCCTGGAATCTTCTCCATCTCCTCCCACCACTATCCCATCTGCCTTACCTAGCAACTTCCACATTCTCCTGCAACACTGAGCTCCCGAGTCGGCTGCTGGATGAAAGCTCCCTGAAATCTGGCTGCACCACCACACACACTTTTCCCTGCTCCTTGGGCACTTAATATACAAATTCTTCCACACACCTGCTTTTGCCACCAAACTATCACAATTTTTGGCATATAATGTGCGCTCAATTAATATTGGTGCCTGTGAAATGTAAGTCTGGGCTTTAGTTTATCTGAAGGAGCTCAAGGGGAAAGTCATTTCTATAAGGGAATAGGAGAGAATATGAGCAATGTGGAGCTGAATGAAGCAAAAGCAACTCTTTCTTACCACGTGAGACATTAGCCAAGTGCTTTTCATGATATATGGAATGAAAAAAAAAAAAACAAAACAAGATTACTCAAAATGTAAGGTTTTTATAAAAGTTGATTTTTAGGGGCCATGGGAGAGGTGAGATCCAGGGAAGAGGGAAGGCAGGGGCAGGTGTGGGAAGCTTGGAGCACTTAAAGGAATTCAGTTCTAAGACACAAAAAGGGAGGAGAGAAACACTGTGTACCAGGTATGAATATCTAGAACATTCTCTGGGCAAAACTCAGGGAGTTCATTATCTGAAGTGAGATTATTTCAAGAAAGGCATTGTCACCCTGAAATCAAGGGGAAACCTAGAAGCCATGAGATAGAATACGGAGCTCTGAGAAAGAACTTCTCCAGAAATGAGGCTATAGAAAAAAGAAAAAGTAAGGGAGGTGAAGGAAGATTAAAACTTAAAACAGCCTGCTGTGCAGGGTTAACCTGGGCCAAGCGAGAAGATATGAAATAGCCCTGGACAGCAGCGGGGATACCTTGTCCTCTAAAAAACTTATACTCAGCACAAAGGGGGTTTGAATTCTAAATCTCAAGTACTGGCTTTGAGAAGGAAAAAATGATAGTGAGTTACCACAAGAACACCTGAAGAGACTATTCACTCACCCATTCATTCATTCATTCACAGAACATTTTTTTTTTTTAGTAGCAAATATGTGCAAGATACTCTATTGAGTGCTGTGCAGGCTGAAACATGACTCTGCCGGTATCCAGACCCTCAGACCTTACAGCTAAACACAGGATATCAAGAATGCTTTATTAACTAGGCTACAAGGTAAGAAAATCAATGTCCTAGGCCATATACTAGGAGAGTCCAGAGGAAGGTGAGGTTGTTCCCATGAAGAGAGGTCAGGAATGACCCCAATGACACTACCCGGGGGGAGTATCATTGGGATTGGGTTTTGATGGATAGAAGCATTTTTAAAAAGCTTGAACAGGGCCTTGCACGTAGTTAATTCTATAGGTGTTGTTAGTAGTATTATAATTCAAGCTGATATACTTGTAATTACCCAAGCAATATGATGCGTTTCCTCATAATGGTCCTTCTGCTGGAATGCCCTTCCCCTCCCCAACTTCCGATCATCACATTTCTACAAACATTCCTCTGACCCCTGCATCCTGCCCTCTGTCATGCCATCCTTGTGGTGGGTACGCTGAGTGCACCTCTATAGTATGCTCGCCACTGCATCAGGGGTCATGTGTGGCCTCCAATATTGACTGTGAGCACACAGAGGGCCCTGCCTGGGTCAGAGTCACCTTCACAGACTTGGTGTCAGGGCAGAGCAGACACTGGATGGAGGAACATGAGATTGCCAGGTGTCAAGAGAAGAGATAAGGACCAAGAATAGATCTTTGAAAACTGTCTATATTTTGAAGATAGCACAAAGAAAAACAATCCCAAGGAGAATCCCTGCTTGCCACGCAGGGGATATAGAAGGTGACCTTGAACATCTTTGGGGCTTCTCTTACTCCTTGTTCCATCAGAGAAAAATAGCTCCTCTGTTGTCACAGGGATACTTGGTCAGGAACAGATCTTCCACTGCATAGGTCCCTGCCCCCACCACACACAACCCCTCCCCCAACATATTAATAACAGTTAGACAGGGCAGCATTTTCATTTTTCCTGTCTGGGCACCATCTGGGCCTATTTCCTACCTCCCAAAATGGCAGGGGTGACAGAAGATATTGATCCATAAGAGACCTCACCCAGAACTACATGCAAATTGCCAATGAGCACCCCCAGAGTCCAGACAGGAGCCCAGGTGAAGGGGGATTCTTTGTTTATGGAACTTACAAAGGAATCAAATCTATTGTTTCACGATCTAAGATAACACAAGAAAACAGAATTTGGTATCTGCCTCTGTTTTCCCTAAAACATGGGTCATGCAAGAGGCCTTTTGCTTTGAAAACCGGAACAAAAAAATCAATCCAACTTAACAAATTCCCAGAGGCGGACAGAGCTTAGTTTTGCAGTTAATTCCTTCTTCCTTCAGTATCTTCAGGACACCTCCCAGGAAGCACTTGGGGTCCACAGGGCTTGTTTTCTAGGCATATTTCACGGCACACTATAGGCATCCCTCCAACAGCACAAAGGCACTTTAATATCATTTTTAATAAGGGGGAATGTACCCAGATGCCATTCTAGAGCCTTGTTTATAACAGATGTCAGCAGCCTATTATAAAATGCACAGTATTTGTCAATGAAATATAATGTTCGAAGCAAAACATTGTAGTATGTTTACTTATAAACTCTTTGCCATTTCATCAGTTAATTAAACAAGCTGACTCTTCATCAGATAGTACTTTTCTTAAGCCAGTGTGGAAATTCCCTTTCCCTTCTCCTGGCTCTAACGAGAAGCCAGCCTGTCCCACACTCTGTACCACTGTGGAAATCTAGGAGAGGGGAGACAGCAGATTGAGTATTTGTGAATTTCCTGGTACTACGTAGATAAATGGCCAGGGTCCTACTTCTCCTGGGGATTTGGAAAGAAAAAAAAAAAGGCAGTAAGTAGAAATTGAATGATTCACTCAAGGACGTTAAGGAAGCTCTTCCTCCCTTGCTGTTTCTGATTTTGACGGCGAATGTATCGTTTTGAGAGCCTTACCTTTGCAGTGAGAACATGGTCAATCGGTGGAGCTTTTCTTACATGTAACACTTTTCTATTTTATGAGAAAATTTGGTTAAGGAATTAATGTGTGTATTTTGAACCCTTGATAAAAATAAAATGCTTTTATTCAAATGTTTTTTATTACTTTTTACTTGTTATTTTTAAATCCATTTTTGAGGTCTATACACAATGCCTCCACTTTAAGTAGACAGTTCAATGTGTCTGACAGTTGTGTACACCCATCATGTAACTATCATCCCAATCAAGAAACAGACTATCCTATCACCAAAAAGTTTTCCTGTGTACTTTTGCAGTCAGTCTCCCCCATCCCTAACCCCAAGGGACCACTGCTCTGCTTTCTGCTACTGTAGATCAGTTTTACCTTTTCTATGAGTTAATGGAAATGAACTCATATTAATATCATATAGTCTTTGGTGTCTGGCTTCTTTCACTCAGCATGATGTATTTGAGATGCATCTGTGTTGCTTCAGGCATCAGGAGTCCTTTCCTTCTACTGCTGAATAGGAAAAGGACATCCATTGTGTGGATCCTGTAATTTGCTTCTCCACTCAGTGGTTGATACACATCTGGGCAAACTGGAAACATCCAATTTGTAATGATTGTCAATGAATTCATGCATAAATTTTTGTGTGGACATGTTTTGGTTTCTTTTGGTTAGCTACCAAGAACTGCAGTGGAATGGTTGAATAATATAGTAACAGTATATTTAACTTTATAAGAAATTACTAAACTGTTTTCCAAAGCAATTGGACCATTTTTGCATCTCCACCAACAACGTATGAGCATTCCCATTGTTCTACATCCTCACCAATACCTGCTATTGTGAGTCTTTTTAAATTGTAGCCATTCTTCAGGTATGTAGTGATACCTTGCTGAGGTTTTAATTTCTATTTCCTTGATGACTACTGATGTTGAAAATCTTTTCATGTGCTTTTTGGCCATTTATATATTTTCTTTTGTGAAGTTACTGCATTAGTCCATTCCTGCATTGCTATAAATAACTACCTGAGACTGGGTAATTTATAAAGAAAATAGGGTTAAGTGACTCACAATTCTACAGGCTGTATAGGAAGCATAGCTGCAGAGCCCTCACAAAACTTACAATCATGGCAAAAGGCACAGGAAAAGTAGACACATCTTACATGGCCAGAGAAGGCAGAAGAAAGAGAGAAGGGGGAATGTAATATACTTTTAAACAACCAGATCTCTTGAGAACTCACTCACTAACACGAGAACAGCAAGGGGGAAATCTGCCCCCCATGATCCAATCATCTCCCACCAAGCCCCACCTCCAACATGGGGACTATAACTCGACATGAGATTTGGACAGGGACACAAATCCAAACTGTATCAGTCACTGTTCATATTTTTGTCTATTTTTAAAACTGAGTTATTTTTCTTATTATTGAATTGTAAGAGTTCATATATTCTGGATACATGTTTTTATCATATATATGTTTTGTGAATATCTTATTTGCCTATTCATTTTCTTATAAAGTCTTTCAAGCAATCAACATTTTTAATTTTATCAAGTTAAATTTATCTTTTTACAAAAATGATTAGTGCTTTTTGTGTCCTAAGAAAACTTTACATAAGACATGATCATGGAGATTTTCTCCTACTTTTTCTTCTATGAGTTTTATAATTCTACCTTTTACATTTATGTCATTTTGACTAACTTGTGGATGGTGTGAGATAACAGTCAAGATTCTTTTTTAAAAAATAGATATACAGTTGTTTCTGCACCATTTATTTAATAAAACTGTCCTTTTCCAATTGGTTTGCCTTGACACCTTTGTCAAAACTCAATTGACCAAATGTATGTTGAATTTACTGATTTTTTAAAAATTAAACATTAAGCTTTGTATCTGATACATTTAAAAAATTAAGTTAAATGCTATTTGAGATGGATCAAAGAGGGGAATATATTCAGGACATTTGAAAAAGTAAAAATAACCCTAAAAAAAACTGCCTGCATGTGTGTATACCCTCACCAGGACCCAAGCCCTCAGAGAGCTGAAGCTGTGCCTGACTTAAGCTTGTCTGCCCAGCGCCTGACATATAATAGGTTCTCAGTACAGTTAACTGAGTACACCAAAGAATCAATGAATGAAAGAATGAGATTACCTTTTTATGGGGCAGAACCAGAAAAAAACAAACAAACAAAAAACAGAGCTTCAGGAGTATCAGTGCCTTCTTCAGAGGGACTATTTATTTCCAAAAATTTATTTGCATTCACCACAGTTACCAACTGGTCCTTTCCTTAGATGAAAGAGCAACTCAAATAGAACCAGGAAGCCCTCACTGCCTTTGAAAGAGGACAGAATCTCAGCAGAGGGGCTCCTGTGTGACTTCCTATCTGGCTCCACTACTTTACCTGCTTTTACCTCCATTTTCTGAACTGCACGTGACAGCATTTCAGTGCAGACTCACTGAGCTACTAATGCCTCCACAATCTTAGGTGAGCCAGAAAAAAATCCTCATAACTCAAGTCACTTTCCGTGAAAAGATGGCACAGCAGGAAGCTAGCTCACCCTACACAGCCTGCAACGTCGCTGCCCGAGGGTCTATATTCTTGCCCAAATGGTCCATCTGGACCTGGCTGCTCTGGCTCTGAGCCATGCAGGTGGCAGGAGTCTCTGTGTGGATTCCTCAGGCCACTCCCTGTCTGGGCTGTGGGACATGCAGGCAGTACCTCTGCCTAGGAAAGCAGGTGCACAGCCCCGCTCTCACTCTCCATCCTGTCCACTCACATAGCCTGTCACAAAACTTCTGTCTCATCAGAGGAGCGAAGCCTCTTCTTGTTTCTTCCAAACATTGGCTCATGACCCCACATCCTCTGCACTCTATCCCTTTTGTCCCCAGAGGTGACCAACACAGCTGTTTAAAAAGGAAGACAAAGTAAAAAGAAATGTCTGGGGCTAAGAGAACAAAGGAGAAAGATTATCTTAATAAGACAAAGTGTCGTGAACTTATAATCAATTAATGTAAGTTGTTGTTGTTGTTGTTGTTAGAGGGGGAGCCAGAGAATGAGGAGCCCAGTTTGTGACGGGAATTAGAACAAGGCTCTGCCACCATGCTGGCCGCAGCCGGGCCGCCTTCCTCCCCCTGCTGCTCAGGGAGGGAGTGCCAGCCAAGTTTCACCCATGTGACCACACTTCCATCCAAAACAATTTGAATTAATTTTGTGCATGAAATTTGGTGGGATGCAATGCCAAATGTTTAACTGAAATCAAGATGCAAACTTCCCTTCATCCACTCGTTTTGTAAATCCTGTCAAAAATAAAATAAAAGCCATTAAGCTCGTCTGGCAGGTTTGTCCTTTATGCTCCATGCTATTCACTGCTGCTGCCTCCCTATCCTCTGTCTGCATGCCCCCTCCTGCTCTCCTATATTTGTTCTGGTATATTTACGGTCCCTGGGCAGGCCCAGCACACTGTCAGCTCTACTGACTTTGCCAAGTCTAAGATCCCTTTTAGGGACTTGTTTTATTTAAAGAGCACCCCATTAATGGGTTTAATGGCCTTTCAATCACTTAGTATGCATTGTCAATGAGGGAGAATTGATTTTCTGAGAATTCCTGTTCTGGGAGGAAAATAAACAGCCCTTCCTTCCCATTGCAATTTGGCCAATGAGCAGATGATGTAAGACTCAGCTCTACCCCAGGCTCACAGGGCTCTTGCAGCGGGCCTGCGGGGGTGCAGGCTCACCCAGACCACACTGAGTAAGACTCACTACTTTTTTCCTGTGTTGCTGTCTCCTTTCAATTGTGAATTATCAGGTCATGGGGACACCCCGCATATGCTGCCAATGAACTCTGAATGAGCTCGACTGTTGCTCTCACAAGACCCACTTCTGGGTTTGTGTCACCCTCTCTGGTCAAGGATCAAACCATTACCCATGGAGATGTATCAGGTCCTCCTGGTTCACAGCAATGGGCGGGAAAGAATGGCTGGCATTGCAGAGACTCCCCCCACCCCATGCCCCCATCCCAGAGACATCAACATCTTTTGGAACACCACAGTCTTGAGGTCCAGAACCTCGAAGAAGTGATCAAGAACATATATTCTAAGGTAACCTCTAATTCCATCAGTATCTGTTGATGACCTCTGTAAAAGACATTATGCTTGGCACCATGGAAGATACATTCAGGGGACACATGAAGGGTCAAGGCAGTCTCAGCCAAAACTCAGGGTTGTCTTTTCCAACTTAGGACCTCCATCAGGTGGTGTTGAGCAAAACTCTCTCCCCCACCCCTTCCCTCCTCCCCTCTCTCTTCAGCCTTCTCCCAAGAATCCTGCCCTAACCCCCACCTCATTCTCAATACCAACAGCTACATTTTATGGGGACTGGCAGTGTGCCAGAGTCCCTGCCTGGGCACTCGACATGCACAGTGGGCCTCACCACAACTCTGCAGAAGGGCTATTGTCATTGCAATCCCCATTTCACAGAAAAGAAAGCCGAGTTGGAGGGGAGTCAGGTCATTTACTGGAAAACCAGGTCCGTCTGACTCAATCTTTTCTCTTAAACTTTAAGCTGACTTTGTTTTTCCTCGCTATTTTGGGCATACTTGGCTCTCCAGGGAGCCCTAACCAGCAGGTACCCAACTTCCTAAGGTATGTGAAGCAGGTGTGTTTATATCCAGCTACTTACAATAATAACAGTAATAGCTAGCACCTATGAAGGGCCCACACTGTGCCAAACATTTCACAGATTTTTTCACTTAATGCTCACAAACCACCCCCAAGAGATGGAGAAAAGGACAACATGAGGTTAAGTGACTTGCTCAAGGTCTCAGAATCATTCAGTAACAATAATGGTGAAATTGCTAGCATTGATTGAAGGCTTATTATATGTCATGCACTGGGCTAAGGTTTTTATATCTATGCATTTAAAACTCCTAACAACATAAGTATTATTTAGAGCTTACAGATGAGGAAACTGAGGCTCAGAGATGTAAAGTAATTTGCCCGAGGTTATCCAGCCCATAAGTGGTAGAGCCAGCATTTAAAAGCAGGCAGCTTGATGCTTGTGCTTATAATAACATGGCCATGGTCACACCCCAAAGTCCATGTTATTCATATTGCACTGAAGCTACTTCTGACCGCCCTCCCCTACAGCCCCTTGGAAAATGGTCCATGAATTTCCCCAAAGCAACAGTTGAACACAAACCAGGGAGATTTCAGGTGTTGCGGCAGGCCTGCCTCTTAACAAGCTCCTGCTCTGCACTGGAATTGTATTTGCATTTGTCCTTCTGCAGTAGTTTCCAATTCCCAAGCAGAACACAATTTAACTGTAAAATTTGCCTTATCTAGGCAGCTGTCTGCTGTAGTCAGGCACCAGGCTCAGGTGCGAATCCCTGTAGGCGCTCCCGAATCAGCACACCAGCCTCTGTAAAGCAATGTAAAGTCACCTTCGAGAAATCAAATGCCACTTGGAGGAGGCGTGTGCTGCCATGCCCACTTGTTGTCAGTTTGGAACACTGCACGGGGTGCCAATCATCACTCACTCCCAAGATTTCTATCCTGAAGGTTTCTCTGTCATTTATAAGATCTGGCACAGGGCAGATTATCAACTGTCCTGGACCAGGACTGTTTCTTGAGACAGCATCTTGGAGGGGAGGGGTTATAGATTCACTTGGCTTCTCTTCCCTACAATGTCAAGGGGCCATCAAAACTAGGGATCCCGGCTGGGCATGGTAGCTCACACCTATAATCTCAACGCTTTGGGAGGCTTTGGCAGGAGGATCACTTGAGGCCAGGAGTTCAAGACCAGCCTGGGTAACATAGCAAGATCCTATTGAAGCAGCATCATTGTCTGGGTTAAATACCCAAGGTTTGTTGTCTCACACCAAGGGAATCGAGGATGCAGACACACAAGAAGTGAGTTTAAGAGCAGAAGTTTAGTAGGCGAAAGAGAAAAACTCTCTCTCCTGCAGAGAGAGGGGGCGCCTGAGTGGGTCTTCCAGTTTTGTGGTAAAATGCATGGGGTTGTACAGACAAGCTTGAGTAGGCAGTGTCTGATTTACACAGGGCTCAAGAGACGGATCGGACCAGGTGTGACGTTTTCATAGTGCACGGAAAAGCAGGCCATCCCACCCTAATCTTTTATTATGCAGATGGAGTCTTACCTGGCTGGTGCCATGTTGCCCACTCCTTACTGTACACATGTTGACAAAGAAAAGGGATGATGGAGCCGCCACGTTGAACGTGCCTGGCCCCCAGCTAGCCTTTTCCTATTTCCACAGCTGCCGGCATTCACCCACGCACGCTTCCAGCCTGCTTATCTAGGTCTGCAGCTTGACTTTACAGGCTGCTCTTAGAAAAGAAATGATTTGGGGGCTGCTTTCATTAAAAAGAACACTTTGCTGAGGACTTCCCTACCCTCGCTATCTGCCTAAATAATTTCTTTTTAACTCCTATATCACTACCTCTACCAAAAAAAAAAAAAAAAAAAGACCAAAAAATGAGGGATCCCAACATCCCACCATCCAATAGGTTGGGGATATAAATGCTATTCAACAAATATCATCTGAGCATCTACCATATTTAGCACATCATGCTAGGGGGCACAAAGGTCAATCAAAAGCACAAACTCAACCTCACATGACCCCACAACTTAGGTACCTTAGAAAGTCTAACCAATGAAGCTCAATGACATCTGCTTAGAGGCTTCAGTTGAAACAGAGGAAGCAAATGAGACTGTTGGAAGAAAGACTATACAAAACAGGAAAGAAGAGAAAAACGCCCAGGAGCAAACTTCTGCAGAGGCCTAAATCTGTGGGGCAGAGGCGGTGGCAAAGATATCCTAGAAAAGGAGAATGGGAAAAGGGCAACAACACAGAACCCCAGGAAGTACGGGTGACACTGGGAGGCACATGTCCATAGTGTCCAGCACAACAGAGACGATGACCCAGGAGAAAAGGCCGGAGCACAGCGATTGGGAGGGTGCTGTCAGCCCTCAGGCAACAGTGTTGGGAATGGGTGGCCGGCAGTCGGCTCAAGGTCAAGGAGACAGGTCGGTGGTGAGACTACTCTTTTTACCAACAAAAGGAAGGAGGGGTTGAAGTCAGAAAGGTGACTGGAGAGCAGTCCTACGGGATGCACTTTGAAGGAAGGGGCGATCCGAGCATGCTTACCGGTCCCGGAAAGGAGAGCTGGAACATCCAAGGGGAGCATGCGTTCCTGATGGAGCGAAACTCCAGGGCAGCAGGAGGGACCAAGGGTACAGGGGGGTGAACTCACAATGGAAGTGGAGAGATTCTTCAGAGACAGGAGCTTGGAATAGGCAAAGAGTCAGAGGTGGAGAAGGGGATGTGGAAGGAACTTACAGCGGGTGCCCTTGACTTTGCCATAATATCAAAAATGATCTCCAAAAGAGTGATGGTCCTGTCACCATCGTGTGGAGACTGCCCTAAAATTATCATCTCCTGAAAGATGCTAAGGGAAATGGGGAGAGATTCACAAGATCCATTTTTCATCAAGCTAATTTTCATCTTGTTCTTTCTTGTTGGTTATTTTAAAAATTACATTTGTCGTTGCAGTAGATTTCATTCCTCACCCTTCCCCACCTTTAGGACTGTCTCATAACCTTTACCTTCAGGATTTGCTTCCTATCATTACCATCCGCTCCAGAGCCCACAGGGACTGGTTATCCAGTCTGAAGATCACCTGGGTCTTTCTCTTCCTACCTCCGACTGCCTGCATCTTAGCTGTTCCACTTGCTCAGCCTTTCCTCCACCAGAGATGGGCAGTGGAAGCACAAAAAGCTACAACTAAAACCAGTCCATTTCATTACTTACTTGGACATCTAGCCAATTATTTTGAAGCTATTAGCTCAAATGAGATTGGGGGTCCAGAGTTATTTCATTCTCCGTGAACGGAACCATCACCCATGATTACTCCTAAAGTCATAAAGAAAGAAACATCTAGGTGAGAACAGAAGTCACGCGGAGTGCCGGTCCCACTGGCAGAGGTCTAAATGATACCTCTTGCTTTTGACCATCTCCTTGCCCTTCACTCTGCATCTCGCTTTCTCATCAGGGATGCTAATTTCAAATTCCAGATGCAGCACTTTCAGGTTGGAAGCACTAAGCATGGGTGTTGCCAGTATTAACGGATCAGTGGTTCTTGTGGTCCCTGAAATATGATTCTCAGAGTATGCATCGGCATTGTGGTTAGGACGGCCTCCGATGCTTCGGACTCTGCCTGTCTCATTGACAATGAGCACAAGACGTGATCTGATGGTGCCTGTTTTCTGTGACTTCTTACTCAACTTTGAGAGGTGTGTATTTTTAAAAGGTTCCAATATGTTGTGATACTGTACTATAGGTTTGTGAGATGTTACCATTGAGGGAAAGTGGGTAAAGAGTATACAGGATGTCTCCATATTATTTCTTACAACTGCATATACATTTATAAGTATCTCAAAATAAAAAGCGTAATTTTAAAAGGCTCCTGGCAAAGGTGAAATGAGGCGTTGTTCTCAGTGGGTATGGAACTTCTGTTTGGCAAGATGAAAACATTCTGGAGAGCTGTTGTAAAATAATGTGAATATACTTAACCCTGCTGAACTACACTCAAAAATGGCTAAGATGATAAATTTTATGCCATGTGTTTTTTATTACAATTAAAATTTTTTAAAATATATTTTTTAAGGCTTTAAGATCTTGCTACCAGGAGAACTAAACCTAACAATGATTTTTCATATACTCAACACAGCCACTAAAATGGCTAAAATTTAAAAGACTGACCACAGCAAGTGTTGACAAGGATGTGAAGGAAGTGGAACTCCCATATGCTGCTGGTGAGATATACAACCACTGTGGAAAACAGCTTCTTATAAAATTGTACATATACTTACAATATGATCCAGAAATTCCACTTGCAGGTATTTACTCAGGAGAAATGAAAACTTATGTCCACTAAAGAAGATTTGAACTTAGCACCTTTATTCAAAATAGCCCAAAACTGGAAATAGCCCAAATGTTCAACTGGTCAATGAATAAACAAATGATGATATATACAATGAAATACTGCAGTGCAATACAATGCTAACAACTACTGATAAATACAACATGAATGAATTTCAAAAACATTATGCTAAGTCAAAAAAACTTAGACACAGGAGCATATACTGTGCAATTCCATGTATTTGAAATTCAAACACAGGCGATACTAGTCTATACGATGGGAAGCAGATATGTGGTTGCCTGGGGCACGGGGAATCAAGGGTGGGGACTGACTACAAAAATCACAAAGGAAATTTTTGGCTCGATAGAAATATTCGATATCTTGATTGCGATAGTGATGGTGACTCAGGTGTATGTGTTTGTATGTGTATTAGTCTGTTTTCATACTGCTACAAAGAACTGCCTGAGACTGAGCAATTTATGAAGGAAAGAGGTTTAAATTGACTCACAGTTCTGCAGGGCTGGAGAGGTCTGAGGAAAGTTTCAATCAGGCAGGAAGGCGGAGGGGAAGCAAGACACCTTCCTCACATGGCGGCAGGAAAGAGAATGAACGCAGCAAGAACCACCAAACACATAAAACCATCAGATCGCGTGAGAACTCATTCACTATCACGAGAACAGCGTGGGGAAAACTGCCCCCATGATTCAATTACTTCCACCTGGTCTCTCCCTTGACACGTGGGGATTATGATGATCATGAGGATTACAATTCAAGATGAGATTTTGGGTGGGGACACAGCCAAACTGTATCAGTATATTTTATTTTATTTAAATTATACCTCAATAAAGTTGATTGAGAAAAAAGAGAAGGCCCCAAGCATCTCTAACCAATCAGAAAAATAAAATAAAGCCTAGCTAAGATTTTCTTATTCTCAATAGCTTAACTTCTTTATCTGAAATGCATCTTCAAGAATTGTCAGGTACCTGAGTCAACAGACGCTGGCTTAGATCTGACAGTAGAGGGAACTCTTTCTCAAACTGAGGCTCCATCAGCTTGATGACCTACTGGGTTAACCTCGAAGCTGTGAAGGTGGAACTCTTAATGTCTCCACATCTGTGCCCTCTCCAAAGGAACAGCTACTTAGCTCCGAGTAGAAGGAGCTCAGAGTATCCCAGCTGAGAAACCAACCCTGTTCCATCTGAGTGGTGGGAAAAAGAAAGATTTCAGATCAGCTTGTCAGAGCTTCAGCATCCAAGCTTCCAACTGTGGTTTCGCTGTGATCTTACAGATGAGGCCAGTCGTTATTCAGGAGGCTTATAAACATGGCCTCCTACTACTGCCCAGCCACAGCAGCAGGATCTCTGCCTTAGTGCTGGTGTCTGTGCTGCCACCTCAGGTGCCTGAGAGTGGGGTCCTGACTGGTTTTTGCCAGTTGTTCTAACCTGGAGGCCCTGCACTACCCTAGCCTGTCTGGACTGCCATTAATCTGCCACCAGGTTCCCATTATAAGGAACTCTGCCCACCTAGGAGACCACACCTGGGCCACCCCCTGCAAGAACTCCTGGAATCAAGCCTTGCCCACCTCTGCTCTGCCACATCCCTGGCATGCTACCTGTCCATCCTGAGTCCTATCACCAGCTCCTGAAGCTTCCTCAGATTTATGAATGCCAGATCCATCCTCAGGGATGCCACTGATTACCAACTATACTATGATTCTCAAAGGCATTTCTTCACCAGGAAACATCTTGGTGAGACACCATTATTAAGTTCTTAGAGGGCAAATTCTAAGTCACTGTAAATTAATTCTATGTTGCATCTAGAATCATGGAACTCTGGGTCCAGAAGGGTTTTGGAGCCATCTGCTCAAAGCACCCCACAGCAGAAATTGCTGAGTGGACATAGAGTGCCTACTTATGAGCATTTCCAGTAGGGTACACTCACTAATTTTCAACACTGCCACTATTAGGTAGATGGGGTTACTAAAATCTCCTATATATGAACTTTGATTTTATCTCCTTGGAAACCCACCTGCTATTTTGGTTTCTACGTTTTTTGGAGGAACACAGAATTTCCTCTTTTATGTAATAGCACTCTCATTGTTCAGAGTCAGCAACCATGTGGTCCTCTCTCTCCTGCTTCTCACATTATTCTCCTGGCTCAGGAAAAAGCTAATTCAATTCAATTCAGTTCCCACTGTTCTAGGCAGCTTCCTGGGTGCTTGGGATGCAAAGATGAGTACATCATGATTCATGCCTTGAAAGAGCTTATAGGATGGAAGGGAAGAATTAATGGATCTGGGATGGACATTCAAAGGAGATAGCAGCAGTGGATAGGGAAGGAGAGAGTGAGACGCTATTCCAAGCACTGGGAACACTATGTGCAAAGGCCCAGTGGCATTGCTGGAGAGGTTTGGTGGTGGGGGCCAGAGGGCATAGGGTGGTGGTGTAATAAGAGATAAATGCTGGAGAGGAAAGCCAGAACCAGATTGCCAAGGATATTTGAAAGTCAAGCCAAAGAGTTTTAAGCAGGGAGATAACATAGTATCTCAGCTTGAGAAAGATTTTCTTGACTGCTGGGTACAGAAGCAACTCAGGAGGGATGAGTTAATGACAGGGTTGTCCATGAGGAGGTCATCCTGAGAGCAGGGAGAGAGAAGACCCTGACCTCACCAAAAATAGCAGCTGGGGGGAATGGCAATAAATGGACGCACCAGAAATGGGCTGAAAATATTGAATCGGTAAGACTTGAATCTGGGTGTGCAGGAGAGGGAAATTCAACCCCATTTTTTCTGGCTTGAATGGATGGTGACATCCTAAGACGAAAGACAAGGAAAACCAGTTGTGGAACAGGGAGCTAGGGAGTGCCACTTTGCACGTGTCAAGTCTGCAGTGTCTGTGGGACGCAAGTGATGTTGAGCGGGTGGTATCGGGCCTCAGAGGAGAGATCTGGGCAGGAGACTTGGGTGTATGAGTCACAGGTGGTGTATGAGTCACAGTCCCATAAGTGCCATTAAAAACATGGGTGTAGGCTGGGCGTGGTGGCTCATTCCTGTAATCCGAGCACTTTGGGAAGCTGAGGTGGGCGGATCACGAGGTCAGGAGATTGAGACTCTCCTGGTCAACATGGTGAAACCCTGTCTCTACTAAAAATACAAAAATTAGCTGGGCGTGGTGGCACATGCCTGTAGTCCCAGCTACTTGGGAAGCTGAGGCAGAAGAATCACTTGAACCCGGAAGGCGGAGGTTGCAGTGAGCTGAGATTGTATCACTGCACTCCAGCCTGGGTGACAGAATGAGACCCTGTCTCAAAAAAAAAAAAAAAGATAATGGATGTGGATGAAGTTAGCCAGCATACAGGGACTGAGGGCCTAATCCTGGTAAATAACACTTTTATGATGGGTACAGAACAGGAAATCTAGGGAGTGGCCAGGAGGCAGGAGAACAAACAGGATGCAACTGTAGCAAAATAAAGTTTCTAAACACTTGACCATCCTGGGCACTTCATCCTTTGTGCTTTTTGTAGTTACTGTTTTTTGTTTTTCAGTAACCTTCATTAGGTAGGGAGTTCTGAATGGACACAATATTCCACATGCAGTAGAGAGGAACCAGCTCCCACAGCTGAACGCTATACTTCTAAAAATGCAGGCAGCATGCCTTGATAGCTCATTTTAAACTTGTCAAATAGAATAATCCAAAGTATTGCAACAATTAATCAATCAATAGTTATTGAGCCTGATTGTGTCGAGGTTTTATATAGAAGGGTATAAAACCACCATTGCAGACCCTTCTAGAAACATACACTGTGGTTAAGGAGATCAGAGAGAGACAGAGGTGGATGACCTGCTTATGGTTGTCAAAATAAAAACCTGCCACTCCCAGAATCTGACACATCCTCTCATGCCTTCTCACCTTTGCACATGGTATTCCTTCCACCTGGAATTCCCTGCCCTCTTGGGCTGGTTATCAATATATTGTGCTGGTTATCAACATATTGCCTCTTTGCTCCAAATTCACCCTTTTTGCATTCTCCATGAAAATAGATCTGGGCCCTTTGATGATTTTTTTTGTTTGTCTGCCAACACGATGTTAAGCTTTGTCAGTAGAGGGTACTGGAGAGACACTGCAGGAGGAAAAGGGTTGGCTTCCTGTTTCACATGAGCTTGCTCAGCAGGTCTCTCTAGCACTTCCCAGTGCCAGGGCCCAGCTCCTGCATGCCCTGTAACCAGTAACTTCCACTAGCATTCCTCAGCTTGGGGCAGTTTTATATCAGAGTGCCTCCTGTGAGACACCTTCTCATGAATAGCTTTCCTCAACACCCTGCATGGGGGGATTTCTGGCAAGTTCCAGGTTCCAGAAAGTTCCACCAGCATAGCAACATAGCATCTTCTCTGCCAATCAGTGAGCCATGGCCATGTCCCCTCCAACAAGATCTGAATTGCAGCCCTGGGGGCAGTGGCTTCTCCTTGGGTCTGCTATGCTTATATTATTTAATTTCTCTTTACTTATTTCTAGCCGATAACCTGTTACTCCAATTCCTGATATAGTCAACAATTTCTCATATTAAGCTTCTCCTGTTCAAACTATGGTGTAGTTTTGCTCTCCTGACTGGGCCCAGACTGATACACCTCCCTTGTCTACCTGACACACTGCTACTTATTCCTTGAGACTGGACTTAGGCATCATTGCTATACTTTGTCTGGCAAAAAGCTCAATAGATATGTATTGAGATTATTTACTCAGGCATAAACGCAGGAATGAATGGATTCCACTACTGCTTGGAAGTTAATTAGGAGGCAGGCTGGCAAATGAGACTCACCCTTTAATTGATTAATGACCAGAATCCCAGAGAGGCCATGGTTGGGAGACCCTGGATTTGGCATCTTAGAGACAGAGCTTGGCCCTCCAGGGGTCTGCTGCTCAGGCTGAGTCTTATCATCCACCCAAGCCAGGCTTCCATGACCATGACTACCTCCCCACACAGACAACTCTAGCCTGTCACCCTGCCTGCTTCAGAAATATAGTGAAACTCAAGGCCCTACACCCCAAGCTGGCTTTTACAGTCTAACATCATGGCACAAAGATGGGAACCAAAGGAAAATGCCCTCCTTAGATTTGCTCTGAAGTTCTTAGTAAGAAAATATCTTTAAATAGTCAGTTTGAATATCAAGCAGGTAGGTATTTTGTCTAATAATTCCCAAACCCTGGTTTCCCATATACTTGGTTGTTTCCAGGTACCTCAAAAGGTTTTGCAAAACTCTCTAAAAGATCATAATGAGGAGTCTTAATTTACTTTATGCTAAAAATTAAATATATGCTTGGTGGCACCTTTAGGAAGCGTGAAATAGGAATAGGAAGGTTACAAAAAGGAAATAATAATAGGGTAGGAAAATTTCAAAGTGTGGGAATTATTCATCTACATTATAGCAAAAGGCATAAATCAATTCACATTATCCTGGTATGTGCCACACCTTTAACCACTCCCAAAACAAGGGCATAAAAAGTAATTACACACACACACACACACACACACACACACACACACGTTTACTTTGCTTTATCTTGTCAACACAGATTGTATATATACGTAAATATTTGTATGTATTGACAAACATATTTCTCGTATTATATTATTCATCACAGTATTTTATTTACCTTTTTGCTACACCTTTATTTCTATTTTTGCCTCAGTTTCTCCCATCTGCAGAATGTTTTGTTATAAGGATTGAAAAGTTAATATTTGTAAAGTTTTCGTATAAAACCACACACAAATTTAGCATTCTTTTAGTATTAAAAATAAACTAAATATGAATAAATTTACCAAGGAGGCAAAGAACTTGTACACTGAAAACATAAAGTGTTGCTAAAAGAAATTAAAGAAATAAATGAAAAGATATCTTGTGTTTGTGGACTGGAAGACTTCATATCATTGTCAATAATACCCAAAGTGATCTACAGATTCAGTGCAACTCCTATCAAAATCCCAGCCACAGTTTTTATAGAAATAGATAAACCCATCCTAGCATTCATATGGAATCTCAAGGGGCCCAGAATAGCCAAAACAATGAAGGACAAAGTTGAAGGTCTCACACTTTCTGGTTTCAAAACTTGCTATAGAGCTACAGTAATCAAAACAGAGTGGTGCTGGCATAAAGACAGACACACGGACCAATGAAATCAGAAATAACCCTTAATATATAGAGTCAAATGATTTTCTACAAGGTTGCCAAGACCATTCAATGGAGAAAAGACAGTATTTTTTTCAATGAATAGCGCTGGAAAAACTGGATATCCACATGCAAAAGGATGAAGTTGTACCATTACCTTACACATACACAAAAATTAACTCAAAGTAATCAAAGACCTAAACATCGGAGCTAAAACTATAAAACACTTAGAAGAAAATAGGGGCAAAATTTCATGACACTGAATTTTTCAGTGATTTCTTGGAATTAACACCAAAACACAGACAATAAAAGAAAAAACAGGTAAACTAGACTTCATCAAAATTAAAATCTTTTGTGCATCAAAAGACATGGCCAAGGCAACCCACAGAATAGGAAAAAAATTCAAATTATCTATTTGGTAAAGGATTAATATCCAGAATAAAGAACTCCCACAACCCAGCAACAATCTTCATTTAAAAATGGGCCAAGAACAATGGTTCCCAGAGGCTAAGGGGAAGCAGGAATAAGGAGTTATTGTTTAATGAGTAGAGTTTCAGTTTGGGATGATGGAGAAATCTGGAGGTGGACGGTGTTGATGGCTGCTTGACAATGTGAAACATTCAACGCTGCTTACACTTAAAAATAGTAAAATGGCAAATTTTATGTATATTTTACCACAGTAAAAAACCTAAAATAAAATAAATCAGAAACATGAAACGGAGTACTTATGTGCCACTGTCACCTCTTACTTGAGTTGATCCTCTCAACATTCCTATGAAGCAGTCACTTTTATCATCATCCCCATTTTATGGATGAGATATGGAGGCTCAGAGAGGTCAAGTGCTTTGCCTTTGGAAATGAAGAAAGCAAGTGGCAGAGCCTAGAAAGTCAGGCTCCAGGCTGTCCGTAACCTGTACGCCACGCATCTTCCTTGCTGGCTAGCAGATGATGAACATGATCTGCGTTTGGGTGGCCTAAGGCAAAGCAAGGAGAGGCCGGGGCCAGGCCTCCTCCCAGCCACTGGCCTTATTTGCAGGCTTTTGACTCAGCACTCACTCACGCCAAACAGATCAGGTGTGTCCTGTGCCAGGGCCTTCTCCTGACTTTTTACTGCTGGTGGCAGAGCACTTGAAAAAGGTGTAGCCCTAAATACCTTCACTGTCAACATAAAGGGACTCTGGGTTGGCCTCTCCAATGGGAGGGAAGAGGTTTCTTTAAACTTTCTCCAAGAAAAGGCCTGAGGGAGTGTGTGCCCTTTCAAGATGTCTCGTGATTACCTGACCGCTCATTCAACTACAAATCCAGTGAAGTTTAAACAAAAATGTAATAAGTAATGCTGTGGGGTGAATCATTCACTAAAATACCTGCACAATCTGGATTTGGGGGAAATTCTTGGATTGGAGATTTGAAAATGTTAATGTTACCAATGTGTATGGTGGTTTTCTATATAATATTAATTAATAGTATACTGGTTTTTGATATAGTAGTCTATTGAATTAATACATTATTAATTAGCAGTATTATGCTTTTAATATATTGATATATTTTTCTTTTCTGTAATCTTCCTTTCTCTCTCTCTTTCTGGCTATTAAAGAAAACAGTGCCAACACAAGGGCTCTGTATTATTCTTTTTTTTTTTTTTTTGAGATGGAGTCTGGTTCTGTCACCCAGGCTGGAGTGCAGTGGCACAATCTGGGCTCACTGCAAACTCTGCCTTCTAGGTTCAAGTGATTCTCTTGCCTCAGCCTCCTGAGTAGCTAGTATTATAGATGCCCACCACCACACCCGGCTAATTTTTTGTATTTTTAGTAGAGACCAGGTTTCACCAATTCCTGACTTCAAGGGATCCACCCACCTCAGCCTCCCAAAGTGCTGGTATTACAGGCGTGAGCCACTGCTCCCAGCTGTATTCTTAATATCTATTGAGAGCTTACTACATGCACGCTCTCACACCATTTTTACCTAAGCTCTATTTACGAGAAAACACATAGGGCTGAATAACCTATCCAATGTCAAGCAGCAAGTACAGGGAGAGCTGAGGGTCACACCCTGCTGTCTGATCCAGATCCTTGCTATAAACCAGCCCCATGACCTCAGGACATCTCCTCTTTATTCTTTGGGACCCATTTTCCTTACCTGTAAAATGAGGGAATTGAATCAGACATATAAGATTTTCTTCGAGCTCATACATGTCTATATCCTCATCTCTGCACACAAATGGTCCTCCGACAGTACCTCCTAGCTATATCCACCACCACTGCCTGCCTGGATTCTGGGTGCCATCCATGCCATGGGCCTGAGAAAGAGAGTTGGGCCTCCCTGAAACTGACAGTGCTCCTAAGTGCTGGCCTGAATTGCAGGCCTTTGACTCAGCACTCACTTATGCTGGACAGATTAGGTGTCCCTGTGCTAGGCCCTTCTGATTTTTACTGTTGGCGGCAGAGCAATTGAGAGAGTGCTATCACTCTTTTGTCCGCCCCAAACAGCCTTTACTCTTCAACTGCACTCACCCCTCTACCTACCTAAATATCTCAACTGTCTTAACAAAGTCTACTCACACTCTGAAATGACCCAATTAAAAAGGCAACAGATAAAAAGATTCAAGTTGATATTCTCATTACACTTCCATCTCCTGGAGTGGCAGAATTTCTTCTCACTTGTGAATTTCCTCACGAGTCTAGGCAGTGATATGCTGGTAAATGCTTAACACCTAGCTCCAGGAAAACAAAAAAAGATCTGTAATATGAATCACTTTCTGAGTTCTTCAGTTTAAATGTTCCCACCATGGCTGATGTGAAGCTATCAACGCAAAGTCACTGAACACAAGTTGAAAAGAGATGCAAGCCAGTAAGAGCTGGTGCCAGCACACACACAGTCTATTTCACACTACTACGTCCTCTGAAAGCCTATAGCCGAAAGCATTGCTCATTCGTTCTTTAATTCATTCAATGAACTTTTTAAAAAGTTTAGGAATTGAAATGACATTTATTAAAATAGTTATTTATTACAAATCAAAAGCCCTACTAGGCTTATTACAAACCATTATTTTTCCAGTACTTCCCTCAGAAGTTCGTTAGGTGGAAGGGTGATTCTTCTACTTTCAAATAATTGACTTACCCAAATCAGATGCGATTATTTGCTTCTCTTGGATTAGTAATTCTCATTAACATCCTTAACATTGGGAAAGGTGACATCAGAATAAAAGTCCAACCTGCTTTATTGTTGAAAGTTTACAAACCCAATGCAAAAAAAAAATTAAAAGTCACCTCTGGAAAATGCTTACCTAGACATATACTTTCTATAATTCTTTTTCTCTATATTGTTATATTTGAGATATATGTGGTATGTGAAGAGTATGAACTCTGGAACCTGAATGCCTGGATCCTAATCACAGTTCCACCAATATTAGCTGTCTAATCTTGGGCAAATTACTTAACCTCTCCATGTTTTGGTTTTCTCACGTTAAAACAGGATTCATAATAATAGCAGTAGCTGTTGTGAGGATTAAGTAAATATACATACATACATTTGTATGTTTGTATACAGCATATAGAAAGTTCCATGTAATTGTTAGGAGTTATGTGTCATCAAACACGATCAGGGTTTCTCAAATGTTGTCTAGGCATCTTTCCAACAACATGGTGCAGTCCTTGAAATCTTTTTGCAGTCCCTTCACAGTGCCTAGCATATAACATGACTTTAGTAAATTCCTGTTGAATAAAGTAATTAATTGATTAAAGGCAATTGATCAATGCAAAATATCGTTGCCACAAATAAACCATCTGTTCTATTATCAGGATCTTAGGCATATTTTATGTCCCCATAACCCTTCCAAAGGCAGGAAAGGTGATCAAGAATAAGGGCATGGCTGGGCGCAATGGCTCACACCTGTAATCCCAGCACCTTAGGAGGCTGAGATGGGTGGATTTCTTGAGGCCAGGAGTTTGAGACCAGCCTGGCCAACACGGTGAAACCCCATCTCTACCAAAAAATGCAAAAATTAGCCAGGCATGGTGGCACATGCCTGTGGCCCCAGCTACTCGGGAGGCTGAGGCACAAGAATGGCTTGAACCCGGGAGGCAGAGATCATGCCATTGTACTCCAGCCTGGGTGACAGAGTGAGACCCTGTCTTAAAAAAAAAAAAAAAAAAAAGAATAAAGGCATGGAGTAATTTCCAGAGCTGTTAGCATGTATGCATGTTCAAGAGTGCTTATTTTATATAAGCAAGAAAAAATAAAAGCAACCTAAATGTTCATCAACAAGGGAAAGTGAATAAATTATGATGTAACCATTAGATATTTATGTTTTCAGGAGGTATTATTAACATGAAAAAAAAGTCCTAATTGTAATAAGTGAAAAAGCAGTATTTAAAGTTGTATAAACAATATAATACTTTATATTCTTTAAAAATGTGTTTGCATAAAGAGAGAAATAAAGAGACTTACAATAAATATACCACAATCATTAATAGCTGTCTCTGGTTGGTGGGATTCAGGTTGATTTTTAAATTTTTTTCTTCTTGATATATTTCTGTATTTTCTAGTTTTTCCTAAAATGATAAACAGAAAAGAACTGCTGTTAAATAAAGGAATTGCTGTTAAAATGGGGACACTAATTCCAACTTTGGAATTATATATCCACCCAATCTGATGTTATTCACTGCCACCCATTCCCCTCCCATTCCCAACCTCCCAAAATGTCCCAAATCTGACATGATGATGTAATCTATGCATTGCAAATATGACACCATCATCCAGCTATTTGGAGGCATTAATAATTACCTTAATTTTTCACACTCCATTCAGGTATCTGGCATTGGGTAAATACAGTTAACCTCACGTAGACATATTTTCAGCTATTAAAAACCAAGCACATTTGTGTTATCTCCTGCCCTTGACTTGCCTGATACAAGGGAAGCATGATTGAGTACCTTACTGATAAGGCTAAACAAATATGTCTTTTGAAATAGACTATAGGAAAAGCTCAGATTGGAGATGCCTGATGCACATTAAAGTCTAGCTAAATTTGGGTAAAAGGTGGGTCTCGATTTAATGAAGTGCTCATTCTGGAATATTTGTTTTTTAAAAGCCACTTTTATTACTTTCAAATCCAATAGGCTTGAAGCACAATATTGTCGAAACGGAGGTAGCAAGTACACAACAGCCCCCAGTTTTAGGAATAGGTGAGAATTATTTATAACGAGCCGATCAGTCAACTATGATTTGGTCCCTCTGATGCGTTTAAGAACAAATTATTCAAGATAATGAAAAAAGCAACTTATTCCCTTAAGTGGTGCAATTTTTTGCCATCTTATTTTTATTCTTAATTTGCTTACCTGCACCATTCCTCAAGGCAATCTCAGGCCAAAGCCTATCTAAAGCATCATAAATTTCAAACAACTGAGCTAAATCAATAAGATTTTATAGGACATCTTAAAGAAAAAGAAGAAAAGGCATTACTTCACTAAATGTAGCTGGAGAAACGCACAGAAGTTATTTCTTTCCAGGCTCCCTCGCTATGGATGGAGGAACCAGACAGTTCTATTTCCATTCATAAGGAGCATCTCAAAACCTGGGGCACATCATGGGATGCAATCAGCCCCAAGGAAATGGAAACAGGAGAGCCGCTTGGCAGCCCCTGAGATACTTTAGGAGAAGACGTTATTAATACCAAGGTATATTTTACTGTGGACCAAAGTGTGTTCCCTCTGTTGGTGAGTCAATTATTTCATGGAAATAATTGATTTACATTAGATTTGTTAATTGCCCCATTTACCTACTGGGCATTGGTCTTCTCCATGGCATGTATCATTAACACATCTATTTGACTTTATTATTTTTATTTTGTCTGTCTCCCCCAATCCAAAAGCAATCTCCTTGAAGGAATAGGTTTTTTGTTTGTTTTTGTTTGTTTGTTTCACTATGGTTTTGTTGGATGCATTTAGAACATGCCAGTATGTTGGAGGTAGACAACAAATATTTGTTGAATGAATCAAGCTCCACATACTCAAGGGGCATATGTTTATGGTGATGTAGAAAGAGCACTGGATTCAGAGTCCAAAGTAGACAGCACTTTGTTTGGCTCCTACTAGACATTCAATGACCATTTTGGAAGTGGACAAATGGGTGGCTGGACGGATGGACAGATGCGTGAATGGATGAGTGGGCGATGGAGCAATGTTATAATGGTAACTCTGTATCTGTAAAATGAGTATAACAACTCACTAATAAAACTGTGAAAACAGTTGTGACATCTTAGTTGCTCAGTAACTCCTTTATTTTTCTTGTAGCTGATGTAGAGAAAGAAAAAACTGGGTGATGAAAACCCTAGCAGTGTAAAACAAGGAAAGAAAGCATTTAATCTGAGTAAATGAGAGGAGACACAGGTATATGTGGGCAGAGGTGTCTGTTTTCACTCTGTCTTACAGTGCCCCCAAACCATGGTAGTGTTTGAGCGGAGGCTGCAAGGGGCAGGGAAGTGGAACAGGTGGACAGGCTGCTGGCTTCCAAGGAAAACCAGCCTTCGGTTTCACCTCCGTGGCCTCATGGAGCTGAGAGGCATCAGATGGTCAGGAACAAGGTGACGACAGCCCTCCATAGTCACTCTGGTCTCAGGGGTCTCAGCTCTGGTCATCACATCTCCGGGGTAGTCTAGCCTGGCGTATTTGTTCTTAACGTTGCTCTTCCTGCTGCAGGAGAGGAAGCCTTCACTGAGCAGGCTGCCTTGCTCGATCCTTCCAGACTTGCAGTGTGGCTGGCTCTAGCGTCTTCTGAGTATGGCAGCATCTTCTCTGGGGTCAGGGGTAGGGTGGGCCAGGATGCCTCTGAGCATATCCACTTCGAGTCCAGATAGCTGGGGTTGGGTGCTCTTGGAGATATTTCTGGTCCTGGGAAGCAGAGGAGAAGGGAGATCATTATTAACCAGCGTGGGAGCGGGTCCCTGGCAACCTGACTCTCTTGGTTGGCCATCCCCCTTCCTAGTGATGGTGTCCTAGGTGAACAAGCTAGGGTGAAAGGGCAGAAGAGAACCACAGGCCAGCAGTGGGGTGGGCCTGGGCCCTTTCAATAGAAACAGATGGGTCTGCAAAGTGTCCCAGGGCCTAGGGACACAGTCCCTCCTGAGGAACTCTGAAATCCCCATTGGTAGCACACTGGGGTAGCCTGGCTGAGAATGGAGATTTTTCCCTGCTGTCGTTGCCTCAGGCCTATACCTAAAGTGCCCCAGAGCTGTGCCCAATGCTGCGACGTGCTGAAAAAAATCCCCTCATTTGGGGACCTTGGCCCATGCTTCCTTATTAATTGGTTCAAGAAGCAAACTTTCTTCTGCTACCAATAAGAGACTGTCAGGCTCCCCTGGGCACCAGCCATCGGTAGCATGCATGTGGATTGCTCTGAATATCCATTGCCACAGGATATTTGGATATCTAAATATCCAAGCCCTGGCATAGGAACTGCTGGGAAACCCCAAATATATCTTTTTCCCAGACCTCTGTTAACATAAGCTCTCCTGTGTCAGGAGGTGGCATTTCTGCCTCTGTCCATAGGAATGGGAAAGCTGTGCAGATATTCTAAAATACAGAAAGGATGAGAGAACAGCAGTGAGCTTGGCTGGTTTCCCACCTGTAATCGACATGGAAACTACACCTCTTAGTCTCCAGCAGGCAAAACGACTCCTGCTGCTATGTGCAAGATCTGCGGCTCCAGCTGTAATTACTTCCTCTATGCCTTTTTGTGGTTGCTGTCCCAAGGAACAGTTTGTGGAAATGAATGTGCCACCCTAACTTCCACAGGGTCACCTCTGTCCCTAAGTCTCTTAGGTGCTCAAATCTTGACCCCGGGGAACAGTGGCCAGCACCATGGTAAACCAGACAAGGCAAACGGAGGGAAAGAGTGAATTGAGGAAGAGATCTGAAAGCTGCTTGTGAGTGAAGCCTGTATACAGTTCCATGCCTAACTAAACCCATTCTTCCGGCAGTGCTACTGAAACCTAGAACAAGAAGAGAAGGCCCACAGCAGGTTCCAGGGAGAGGCAGCTGGGGCCAACCTGAGCTCGGGGGAGGGGTGAGGAGGCTCTTGACCATATCACTGGGTACCCCCCTACCCCGTGAGAGGACAGGGGACCCATACACGACTCAACTGTGGGAGTTTTGTGTTCCAGCTACCAATGGGGAAGGGCCCCAGGTCTCTGTGAGGGTGTGGGCAATCATGTGACCCCCTCATTCTCCCTTCCCACTGCTCACTCTGGGGTTCAGTAGAAATAGTATATGGAGGTTACCCTATCACAAGCTCAGCCATACTTCTCTCCAACCTCACACACAGCCCACCCCACCAGGATTCAAGCTGGCTGGGTCCCATAACAGTAGCCACCATTCACTGATGTGGCCCAAGTGCCTAGAACAATGCCTGTCACATAGTAGGTGCTTAATAAACAGTTGCTGAATACATGCACCTACTGAACTCCTCCTATGTGCCTGACACTGTGCTAAAATCTTGACAATTATTATTCCATTTGTTTTTCACAAGAATCTTGTGAGGTAAATGTCAACTCATTTTCAGACGAGGAAACCAAAGCTTGGAGACGTTGAGCAAATCATGCAAGGTCCCACTGTGTGGTGTAACAGGAAGTTAAACCTGTCTCCTGCCCTCCCCTGCTGCTGTCTCCAAAGACTGAGCTCCTAAACATAGCATTTTTCTGCTTTTCTTTCTCATTATTCAAGGCCAGAAACAGGAACCAGAACACGCAAAGGAAAGAGGGACAGAGAGTGAGCTGGATTTTCACACCCCCCAGGCCTGGCAACTGCCTCTTGGAGCTGGGCATGGGGCCAGATGGCCTGGAGGAGGCAAGTCCCCTGCAAGTCTCCAACTGAGTGGCCACGACCTTGAGATTCTACCCATCAAGGTGCTCCCCACCTTCTCTCCGACTCTTGGCCCCATCTTTCGAAAGAATAGGGTCGGGAGGGATGGTGCATGGAAGTACCATTTCAAATTATAGTTCTTAGGTGAGGATAATGTCACAGATCACACCTCATCATTTCATTTACAGGTTTCTTTGTTTATCCAAAATGGTTGCATACAGCTGCCTTTAAAGTGGGTCACCAAGTCCTTCACTATGAATAATCTCACTGTGTGTGTGCATGTGTGTGTGTGTATGTGTGTGTGTTCCTTCAGAGCAGATTAGCTGAATCCACCTGGAATTATGCCCGCAGAGCTTTTAAACAGATTTCTCTGTGCAGCAAGTCGCTTCAGCATATAGCCAGTGACACTTATGGGTGGGAATGTCCTACCAGAAGACACTGCACCTCCAGGGAGTTTTCCACTGTGAGGCTTGAAGAAATCAAGCCCCTCTTCAGTCTCTGGAAACCTACTCGTGATCCAGTCTGTGAGCCTTCATGGGGTGGATAATACCAAAAAAGCATATGGATCAGGAGAGAACTGGAAATGGAGCATTCCCAGAAGCTGCTAGGTTTCTCAGTGTCATTCAGTCAACTAGGTAGCCTTAGGGAGCATCCCATGAGAGGCATGGAGAGTGTGAAATTGTGGCAGACCTCGCCCTCCCTGACCTGCCATCCAGTTAGAGAGACGCCCGGTGCATATCCAGCGAGCCACCCAGGCAGGGATCGGCCATGGGACAAGGAGTGTTCAGGGGCCGGAGAGGCTCTCCAAGGGCTGGGCTTTCTGGAAAAGCTTGGGGAAGAGGTGGAAAACACCCGCTGCCTTGCAGAGTGGCTCAGGGAGGTGGAGAAAGGAAGAGCCCCGGGAGCGGTGGGGACACTTTGTACACGTATGACAGGAGCACACTCCCAGCCCAGTGACTGAGGCTCAGATTGGGCAGACTCAGCAGGGCAGTTTTGGGCACGCAGCCTCTCCTGCTTGCTCCTCCATGGCACGGGCACCCAGAGCTGTCCCACAGCCTGCTGAGTGATGTCTTTTAAGCCAACACTTGGCTTCTGCCATGAGCTAAGCTTCTGACTGGCTTTGGGAAGGATTATTGTGGTATTTCCAATCCTTCACACAGCACCCTTGTGATTCAAACCAAAAGTGCTTTTGGCTCAAGTCTCACAGGTCCCCAAACCCACCCACCACTGGTATTCTTTCTTCTCTGGGCGTCTCAAATTTGCATTTGCTTTTCTACGTCATTCGCCACTGTGGCCCCAGCTGGTCTTCATAAGAAACTCATTCACTAAAAGATTTGAAAATGTCCACACCCTTTGACCCATTAATTCCATTTTTCAAAATGTACCATTGACTGACTTTTCTCTCCTATTCTTTTGTTTGTTCACTCAGTGTGGACAGGAGATTTGCTAGGTTCTGGGCTACACAATGATGAGCAAAAGAAACTCGAGGCCCGGACCGAGCTTGTAGTCTAGGTCATTTGTTTGTTTTTCCCCTAAATGCATAGATATAGGCTCTACAGGCACAGCTGTTGTACTCTGGGAGAGAGTATACAAAAACTGTATCATGCCATAAAATAAAAGCCCATTGACCACACTGCAGACACAAAATGACAGTTGTAGAGAGAATAAAAAGGAAACTTTCAGGTTAGCTTTTCAAACAGCATGCCACACCCCAAGAGCCTCAGGGGTGGGCTGGAACTGGGTGGGGTGCGGGCACCAGCAGAGACAGGAAGGAACGCTCATTTGTGTATCACCTGAGGGACTCACAGCACCCAGCCCACCTCTCCAACCAAGCAGTTATTGTCATTTTCTCCATGGCACTGGGGGGTTTCCTAGTACGGTCTACCACTATTTGAAGAGAATATTCTGTGACTGAAAAAGTTTGAAACCACTAGTCATCTCAAGATTCTTAAAGTGCTTCTATATTTAGTCTGGAAATCTTCCGGACTGGACGATTCCCCTCACCTCACCCCGATTCCCTTCAAATTCTCTAGCTTTTCGTGTTTCATTAACGGGCTTTAATGATACCTGATACATGTTGAGCGTGTAATTAATGGGCAATAATACATGGACATGAACATGATAAGTAACAAAATCTCATCAACCATACAAATATGCCAGACACTCAAAGTCCTCAAATAATTTTGCTCTATATTTAGCAGAGGGAAAAACTAGGTTAGGGACACATCAAAAACAACAAAAATGTAAGCAGTTTTACCAGTTTGACATGCATCCTAGATGTTGTTATTTGGCATTTTATGTACTGTTTGCTAAGTTTCCACAATGTGCTAGATAGCAATCTCTCTTTTCTTACTTGAGCCAATAGATTCTATATCCACACTTTTATTGTTCACATACCATCATTGTAATGATTCTTTTATAATGTCTGAAGGCCATTTGTACTACTAAATATTTAATTTAAACAGTTATTTTGTATTTAAATAAATTTACTTTAAAAGAAAACTTTTATATCACTTTATATCACTACCTATAAATAGAAGACCAAAAACATTTGCCATCATAGAAGGTAACTGTAACAAATTCATAATGATGAAAACAGTAATTTTTCTGTGTAGCATTTACTATCCCCTTTGGTTTCACCAGGGATATGGACGCTGTGTTTCGTGAAACATTGTTTGAGCTCATACCATCACAGTATTCAGCTAAGAAACTAAAAGTAGGTGTCGTTTGTCTATTCCCTCCACCTAAGCCTACAAACCCCTGCTACCTGCAAACCCACGCCCCTACTCCCCTCTAAGCATTCCCTTGCTCTAAGCTATCCTACAACTAGTCCTTGTTAAGGTATTAAACTATCACCTTATCATTTTTGCATGTGGATAAGAGATGAATCTTTCAAAACTCAAATATAGATCTTTATTGGAATTTTGGATATAATGCAAGAGAATTGTATCATTTAATTCAAAGCACATGCAACAGGTGATCAACAAGCCACTCCTACTCACAACCCAGTCCTCATGTCTCCCCACAGGCTCATTTTTAGATTTCCCTGCAGAACACAGAAATTTGCCCAAGAATGGATTAAAGGCTTTAGTGTTAGACAGATAATGGTAATTTCAGATTGTGATGACATTCTAGAAAAATATATAGATATGGCTCAACCATCTCATTAGCCTACACCTTATTGTAACCACATCTATAGCTACCTTCTTCCTCCAACGCACCTGGGAGAGCAGGAGGGGAAGCTGGTCATGGAGACTGAAGATTGAATTTACATCAGTGGTGTGGTTGTCACGCATTGCTCTCTCGTAACATTCTGAAAGTCTTTTCCTCCTGGCCGTTCATTAGGAAATCCTCCTCCCAAGGGACTCTGGGGGTATGGTGGCATGTCAGATTTTCCAGGAAGCAGACTCTGAGATGAGATTGGTCCAGGGGGCCTATTAGAGAGTTGTTCCGGACCACACCTGTGAGTGAATGCGGCAGCAGGAGAGGCCTCAGCCAGCCACACAGGGGTTGCGATGGCCCCTAGAGCTGGCCCAACTGAGGCAAAGGGGTCCAGCCTTTGTACCCTCTACATTGGCCAGTCATTGAATACAAGATAACCCCAGGATGGGTCAGAACCTTGAGCAAGTCAGCCCTCTTTGGCCAAAGGCCAAGAGATTCCACCATAAGCCACCAGCAGGCAGTGCTCCTGGAAGCTGAGGGAATGATGCCTTGGTCCTGAAGGAGAATCTGGGTAGTGCCCCACAGCATCCACTGCAAGAGTAAACCCACTAGCACCTGGCTCCCTGGACCCTCCAAGTAGTGGCAACATGGATAAACCATAGGGCCTGATTTCTAGGCAGCTCCTCACAGTGATAAAGGATGGATCAGTAGGCTTGCTGGCTGCAAGAGAAGCTGAGAGGCAGGTAGTATTGGCGTGTATGTAGGGGTGGGGCAGGGGATCAGAGCACCCCTCGTGGACCTTGATACTGTGCTCTACATTTCTGCATTCATTCCTCCTCCCCCGAAAAAGTCATGGGCAGGAAACAAATATGGTCTTGATGCCTATTGGACCATCAATCTTGAGATACAACATTCAATTTCAAAGTTATTTGACCAAAGCCAAGTTACAAATCTTGAAGGAAGCTGGCTTTGCAGAGAGACAAGGGCATTTGAAGGCATGAACTGGGGTGAACCTTATAAGCAAAATCTCAGAAGTCCTTGGTCGCCAACAGTTAGCCAAGCATTTGATGGACTTGCTTTCTTTCCTGGACCTGTGGAAATTTTACACGCAGGTGGAATTGCAGGTGCCAAAGCCTGAGAAGTCACTCCGGAGGAGACGAGCGGCAGATTCCCTCCCTGGTCTGCTTTCTTCCCCTACAGCCAGACCTCGCAAGGGCGTGGTAAAGCCAAGGTCACAGCTTGTCTCCATTCACTTTGTTCTTTGGAAAAAGGAAGGAGCCTGGAGCATTTCTCCTTTCACATCTCCTTAAATAGGTCTGACTCAGGTAGAGAGGAGACCACCATCATTGTGTAGTAAGACAGGGTGGTTGTGATGAGTCTTCCATAGCTACCATTTGCTGAACGCTTACAGTGTGCTCGGCACCATGCTGGGTCTGCATATATCTTCTCATTTAATCCTTACTAGCACCCACAGAGGCAGATTAGACTATTCTGTCTTTCCCTAGAGAAATCAAAGAACAAATAAATCAAGTAATTTGCCACAAACTCACAGGCACACACCTACTGAAAGGCAAAGTTGGGACTGAAACCCAGGTCTGCCTGGCTCCAGCCCATTTCTGTTGATGCTTAAGAAGCCCCTCCCAGGACTTTGGGAGGCCAAGCCAGGTGATCACCTGAGGTCAGGAGTTTGAGACCAGCCTGGCCAACATGGTGAAACCCCATCTATACCAAAAAATACGAAAATTAGTCAGGTGTGGTGGTGTGCACCTGTAGTCTCAGCTACTAGGGAAGCTTGCAGTGAGCCTGAGCAACAGAGCAAGACCCTGTCTCAAGAAAAAAAAAAAAAAAAAAAGAAGCTCCCCTTCTCCCAAGGCCATAGTGCCACCCTGCAGTTGTCCTTTCACATAAATAGGACATTTAACGGCAACTTTTGGTGCACCCAGAATTCTGTTGCTCTCCACACCCAGCTCAGATGCCCTGGGCTCAGTTTGCCTCAAGGGGCATCCCTGCATCTCCTTAACGTGCCCAGTCACCCACTACAGTGTCCTCAGCACACCAAGAAACCCGACCGTGTCACTGACTGACTGGTTGATGCACAAGCGGGCTGAAAGATAAATTAGCCAAGAGGAGAGCCAGCCCGTATCTTCACAGACTTGCAGTGTGTCACTCCAAATAAAATGCTTGTACGTACCCTGTTTGTTCTCTGGGCCCAAACCTCCTACACTTGCTCTGAATATCTGGATCACCATTTCCTTGTGTTATGCTGATCATTTATTTAAAAAACAACAACGACAACTTTTTTGAACTCAGGGAGAAAATGCCACTGGTAATTAAGGCTGAGATGATAATTAATCCCTATTACAGATGAGGCTCTTCGTCCTGGTGGAGGCATGCTGACCCACGTAGACCCGGTGCGAGTGGTCATACCTGCTTCTGTATCACTTGCCCTTCTCTACATTTCACAGATGATAGGATACAGCGCTGCGTCTCTTCCTGTTAATTCTGTTTGAAATACTCCCCACCACCATCTTAGGGCTTTGCCATCTAATAAGTGCAGCCAATTTATTGATAGTAAATCTAGGGCGAGACAGACTCACATTGATGTGGGCCACAGGGCATTTAAATTAAACAGGAACTCTCCAGCCATCTGTGTTTTAACTTTTTTATGCCTTGATAATAAGCCCTGTTTAGAATAATTTGCTGTGGAAACTGGGACTTCGTGACTGACAGAGAAAGGCCGGGGATAAACAACCCAAGCAGGCCCCTGAATTTGCGAGAATGTCAGGCGAATTTAGACTCATCATAAAAGAATTCTCAGTGACTGTATTTCAATATGACACTTTTATGGTTTTTTATTTTCTAGCCCATTGCAGCCCCAGAGCCCTGGCATGATTTATATAGCCTGGCAGTGCATAATCTTTTGTATAAGATATACAGGCCTCCGGAGGTTTAATTTCTTTCCTCACCGCCACTGACAGCATTTGTGCTTCCCTTCTCTTCTATTTTCATTTCTAATGAGATATTGGACTTTGCTCAGTGAGAGGTGATATTTCCACATTTGCAGCCTGACAGGCTAAATCACCAGATCTCAGTGGTGAGGATACAAACCCATTTAAACTGTGTCAAAATATTCATGGAGCCCCATTGATTTGGGCAATGGTTATTAGGAAGCTATTTGGAAAGTTCAGGTTTAATTTTTGGAGCTTTCTGCTGCAAAATCACTCAGTTACATCACAGAGAAAATGGTATCAAAAGGATAAAGAAGAGCGGGGGTATGAGTGTGTTGCTTTTATTTTGTTGGGATTATTTTTAATACACAGATGACTTTTGTTAAAAAAAAAGAGAGAGAGAGAGAGAGAGAAATCCCAGAACAATGTATTAGTAAATATGCAGCATGAAGCAAAGTAAATTTTTCCTATTGCATATAAATGAATAATATGTCAAGCTATTGAAATGTTTTTTTTTTTTTTTTAAAAAGCAACAGTGAAAGCATCTGACATTGGAGATTAATGCTTTGCATTGCTACACTGACTTTTACCTCTGCCTTTGATCTTAAATCTAGCTGAAACTATTGCGACAGGAGTTTAGCTTCTAAGTGAGATGGGTTCAAAAAGCACTGGTTCACTTAGTGTTCAGAAGTGTCATAGAAGAAAATTCCCATGAACAAGGGAGGCAAACATGGCTGTCCCTGGGAGGGGTTTTCAGGTTAGAAATGCAACAAATGGTCAATGGAGGGAATTTAGGAGCTCCTAGCAGAACTCAGGGAATATATACGGCTGAAGGAACCCTTGATATGGGGTCACTGGAACAAAGTATTGGGATGTCCTTGGACACTGCAAAAGATCTAAGTCCTTTGATGGGAACGAGCACATTTGACCTTTATATGGTAAGGTCATTTGCAATAGTTGCTTGATTTATGACCTGGGACTTTATATGAAGTTTATATTTACTAGGGTTCCCAAGTTCACAGAGACCTCATTAAGTGATACACACAACATACATACACACAGGGAACCTGCTTTGGCAATTTACGGGCAATAAAGTGTTTTCTGCACCACTTTACAATAAGTGGACATTAATGAATATTAAATTATAGCACAATTCCTATGGAACAGCATATTACATTCACATTAATAGCAAATGAGTTCATTGTGAGACACGTTATGGCAGCAAATATCATAGAAATTAGAAGGAATTAGGAAATACCACTGCAATTAGACCTGGGTGGGGAGAAGCAGCCACCCATCCAGATGGTGGGCTACTCACACGCCAACACTTTCTGGTCTGGCTTGAGGGAACACTTGGATGCCAGGAGGCTTGCAGAACCCTCTGGGACCACAATATTTCTGTGCTAACACACTTGAGAACGTCTCATAACCCAAGGTCCACAAAATCCCCAAGGGCTGCGGCTGTGTGAGTTCTCTAATCTGGGAAATGCACTCAAATACAGTGAGAAAATCAGAGCAGATATAAATTGGAAATTCCTGGGAGTAAAATTTTTTAAACAGTAGAACAAGCCACTTGAGGAGCGTTTCGGAGTCTCCTTCTCTTGGGTGCTTTAAGGACAACCTTGGCACGCAACAGGCTTCCTTACAGGCTCCTCTTTCTCAAGTGCCTGAGGACTTGACCTCCATGAAGGAAGCCAGGAAAATTCCCAGCACAGGCATCATTAAGCCATCTCCAGAACAGCAGAGCCCTGTAGCAACTCCAGAAAAGTCCCCAATGTGCTGGTGACACAAACAGCCTCAAAAAAGCCCAAATATCCCTGTGGGGCAGGCTTGCATACATATATACCACAATATAATCCCAAACATTATCCACGTTCAGGATCATGGGCCATGAGAAAAGAAAGGTCTGTATTACTGCCAAAGCTCATTCCAGTCAGGGAAGCGGCCCAGCGGGCACAGCCAACCCCAGCCCTCCTGTGAGCATCCCAGCTCTGCTACAGACTTGTCTGCTTATTTAACCTCTCTAAGCCTCAATTTTCCTAAATGTAAAATGGAGTTGATAATATGGCTTCACAAAGTTGATTGTGAGGTTTAAACAAAATACTATGTGCCTAGTGTGCAGCAGTCTTGGCACCTGACAAGGAAATGAGCTAGTTGTGTAACTAGTATCACCTCCCCGCACCTTCTCATCTTTCTTGTCTCTCCTTCCTCATTCCAGCTGCAGTTTTCACCATGCTCCAACACACTGGCACTGCATACCAAACACAAGGTGACTTTCAAAGACCGCACCATAAATAGAAAAGATGGCTGAAGGGTGGAGAGCCTGGCTCAGCTACCATCCCAAATGGAAACAAGCAGAGAGCTTCTTGCAAATGAAGCAGCAATTGCATCGCAGCAATTGCGTTCTAATTGCTAGTCCCAAATTATAACGGACCAGGGAGCCTACATGTTTTACTCTTGCCATGGGTATTTTATGGAATTAACAATTAGTCGACATGCTCCTATTGAAATATTCTATCTGTTCAGCATTTTTAGCACTTACTGAGCACAGGCTCTGTGCTATGCAAAATAGCAGACAAAGGATTGAATCAGACATGGGCTCTTTACTCAAGAAGCCCCTCATCCAGTAGGTGAGATAAGACCCTGAATAAGTTTGCTCCCTGCTTGGGGTTCATTTGTAAATGTGATTAAGGCAATGATGGGCCAGCAAATGTTTAACGATTGTCATGGGGAGGGGAAGAGGGAGGAAGAAGGAAGCTGTCTGTATGCGGAAGCTATAAATTTATGTACACATAAGTTTATTATGAATTTTACTGATTTGAAGGGTGTGTACCACATAATTTACAAATAAAAATAAAATTAGTGGACTCTCTTTATTGTAATTCCTCATAGCCAACTGAATCTCTTTAAAAGCTTTGGAAAATTTTTGACAAACTCTTATATCCATACCGATCCTAGGATGCGAGTGATAAACAAGTATAATTCTGACATGAATAGGGGTTGATATTTTCATTTACATTAATGAGTAGAACAAAAGTGAAAAATGAAGACATATGTCAGAACTACATTGTTTCATCAATGACATGAGTGACGTCTTTGCTGAGTCAGATAATAGTTTCCATATACTGGAAGAATATTTCCTCAAATGTTTACACTATTCATAATGTAACAGCTACAGACATGACAGCCTTTTAAGCTTAATCTGCATCATTAAACATTTTCTCCATCACTTTTTTAAGTCTAGTCAACAAAATAAATCAAGCACTGATTTGCAACATATGCTGATTTCAACAGTGTAAATACTCCTACCGTGGTCAATCTCAAGTTGCCAAGGTAATGTTACTGAATGCAAAATTGGGATAAGATTCATAGTAGCCCACTCTTACATATTTCCACTGTACAATTATCATAGATGTAAATAACCTCCAGACACAGATAAAAGTAAAATACAGTACAATATGTAGGAGTCAATGAGTTTGGGGTATTTATTATCTTCGTTTTTAACATAATTTATTTGTAGGTGTTCCATGAATTTTCTTCCCAGTTTCCATTGGGTCCTCATGGATCTGCCCATTCTCTTCAGGGCCCATCTTTCAGTGGGTATTACCCAAGAGCAAAGGGAGTCTGTGGAGCTGAGAACCGAGGGGAAGTGCCTCCCACGGCAGCACCTTCTTGCATCTGGCCTCCCTGGGTGCCTCATGGTTTCTCCCAGTATCCAAGCCTCACAGAGGTGAGTCTGTTGCTTCCTTGGAAGTGACATTTTCCTCAGGCCCTGGAGGGCTTTATTACTGAGCAATGGTTTGCATGTCTTTTTATTCTACAATATTTTTCTTCTTCCTCCCTTCTCCCTTCTGTCCCTTCACCATAAAATTGTATTATGCGGCTAATTCTTTTGGAAGGAAGAGAGCAACATTAATATCAATTCTGATTTGGGCCTTTCTCCTGAGTGGTTATGTTCTCATCTGAAATACCTCTTGAGAGCAGAGCCAAAAGAGGGAGCATGTGGAGAGAGAAGTCTGGGCAAGGGGGGTGCCAGGAGAGAACCTGGAGGGAGGAAGGCGGAGCCTGAGTCAAGGGGCACAGCCTGTGGCCTCCTGCCAGTGCCCTCATCGCAAACCACCTGACCCCACCCACACTCGCATCCCAAGCCTTTTCCTGAGCATCACCCAAGGGATTATTTAAAAGGCAGCTTCCTGGGCCCCAACCCTACACCTGCTACATTTCTGGGGTTGGGGCTCAGGAGTCTGCCTTTCAACAAGCTCCTGCAGGTAATTCCCAGGCACACTCAAATTAAAGCCACTAGCTTAAGACTCTGTGCTCAGAGATCATCTGACTTCTGGTTACTTTGTAATTTGGGAGTTTTCACATGGCAGGTGACGATGGCCTTGATTGGTTGGTTCACAAGGTATCAGGCACCTTCAAAAATTAATAGTACAGAATGATGGGGCAATTCTATTTGTAGGCCAAAATTGCAAATAAAAGTAAGAAAACCTGGCCTAAATGACAGGGGAAGGCAATAATCAATATAGTAACAGAAAACAATAATGCAGCTGGTACAATCAAGCCATCCCGTTGGGAGCCGTAGAGTGCATCATTAGTGTCCCGTCATAATGAAGCCCACAGAATGCAGCTCACATTAGCCAGGGCAAAGCCTCTTCAACACTGAATATTCTGCCATGCTGCAGGCACATTTATTTTATTTGAAAGAAGAATGGTCCTGTTGCCAAGCTATCAGATGGTAAAAAGAGATATATTTGATGGATAATAAAAAAGGGTCTGCCACAGCCTCACAAAATACGTTTCTAATGGAAATGTTTCTAGTACGTGGAATTCATAGCCCTAGTGTGTAGGGCTGCAGACGAGATTCCTGCAGACGACGAGGTAAGCAGGGGCGGGGAGACGATGCGGGGTGAGTCAGGAATACAGCTGCAGAGATCAGGTGGGGGCGGGGGGGGCACGTTATTTTTAACAATAACAAACAACAACAAAGAGCCCACTTGACAAACATCACTCACTCTTTCTCAACCTGTTCCCTTGATGCAGATTGACAGCCCTTTTAATATGAAATAAATCAGGCAGGAGAAGAAGTGTCTGGAAGAACATACAGATTGAGGGCTGACTGACACAACGCCTCTGAAATGCACTACATTTGCATTTGCCTTTGTAACAGCCAACTTGAAAGGATGTCAGACGCTTTGAAAGGCTGCAAGGATGTGCTTTGAACTTGGAGAGTGAATGTGCGATGCCTCCTGATGCTGGAGCCCCACAGTGTGCTGCCAAGAACAGGAGCAGGCAGACCCCACAAATACAAGTGGCCTTCCAATCTCCCTCCCAACCTTGGGGTAAAAAGACATTTTATCTAATAACTGGTTTCATACTTAGTTAGGACCAACAAGTCCTCCTGAGTCAGTGGGCTCACACCAGAGCATTAGGATCAAGTCACTTCTCACCAAGAAAACTGGCTGGTAATGAGCCACGACACCTTTCAAGGAGGTGTGTGGTCAGCGACTATCCCTGTCAAGCACCCCCACCACCTCAGTCCAGTCTTCCAGATGCTGAAGTCCCTTTGGTTAGCTGCCTTCTTGGATTTCCTGGACTGTCTGGTGTTCACAGTGACCCTGCAAAACAAACGCCAGTCCCCATCAGTCCTGAGACAACCAAAGTTGGTTTCAACGTCTCTCCTGGCACAGGGAGAAGTATTTCCACTGTGAGCAAGAAAATGCTTGAGAGGTGTGGGGTGCATCTAGAGTGAGCCCAGGAGGAGATATCAGAGAACAAGGCAGTAGGCAAGCACAAAAAAAGCAAGCTCTACTGGAAAGGTGTCTTCCTCCTGAAGCCCACACCTGTCCTCTTCAGCACTTTGCTCCCTTCCAGCTGGAGAGCCCACCCTGGCAACACAGCTGCCAGGCACCCCATCAGCAGTTTTGCTCCTGTTAGCTTGGCTCCTTGATCATTCTGCAGTTGTGGTGGGGCATCTATGAAGTGTTGATCACTGTCCTAGGTGCTTGAACTAGAGTGATACTGAAGTCACAGCTGTCCTCCAGGACTTACGTTTCAGTGAGAGATAAAGAAAATGCTATTGCAAACAAGATAGGTATAGATTGTGAGAAATGCTATAAAGGAAGGAGAGTTGACATAGTAAGTGGCACTAACCCAGCAAGCCAGGAGGCCTACTTTCCAGGGAGTGATCAGGGACAGTCTGCTCAGAACAGCGATGTGTGAGCTGACACCTAAAATGTGAAAAGAATCCAGGCACATGACAATGAGCAGGAAGAGTGGGCCAGGCACAGCAAACATCAAGTGCAAGGGCACTGAGCAGGGGAAGCCCTTGGAAGGGTGGCAAATCAGCAAGAGGCTGTGTGGCTGGGATATGGGAGGGAGGGAGAAGAGGAGAGAGGTCAGGTGGGAGAGGAAAATGGGGCAGCTATTGCAGGGCCTCTGCTGGGCTTTGGAGCCAGTGTGTCTGCCTCCCAAACACCTGTGTGACCTTGGGCAATATAACTGACCTCTCCAGTGGTCTCCAGCTGGGCCAGTAGCACCTGCCACATAGTACCTACCCCATGGGGCTGTCGTGAAGATTATAGGAGCTGAGGCTGGTGCATGCAAACTGCCTTACGCAGTGCCTGGCAGTGTCAGCATTCAAGACATGTTAACTGCTACCATTATTTTCAAAGATGGGTTCATGTGGGGTGGGATGCGAGTATTAAATCAGCTTCTTGGGGCCCTACTGAGCCAGTGTACCTGAGTTCCCCATGATGTCAGGCCACCAAAAGCATTCGAGTGCAATTATAAAGAAATTACTTTCCCAGCAATTAATCACCGGTATAAGATTGCCAATACATATCATTGTGGCATTATGACACATTGCATCACGCGATTAGAATGTAGAGTAGAAAGACGGCCATTTGTAGCTGACCTTATTCAAGTCAAATCAGCTCAATCAGTGGGAGTTTGAAAGTCAGTGGGAGTTTTGCCTGAATAAGGGTCAAGACCAATTATCGAAAGGCAAAAATAAAACAAAAGGATGTTTTTAAAGCTATTAGATCTTATAGTAATTTTTCACAGTTCAGGGATACATTGAGATAGTGCCTCTGTAATTCAGGAAATACACTGTTCATAAAGGTTTTCTGTCTAATTTAAAAGAGTCTATCCGCATGTTTTTTCTTTTCTTTTTGAGATGGGGTCTTGCCCTGTCACTCAGACTGGAGTTCAGTGGTGTGAAGTCAGCTGACTGCAACCTCCACCTCCTAGGCTCAAGTGATCCTCCCACCTCAGCCTCCTGAGTAGTTGGGACTACAGGCCCACGCTACCATTTGCAGCTAATTTTTTGTATTCTTGGTAGAGATGGGATTTTGCCATGCTGCCCAGGCTGGTTTTGAACTCCTAAGCTCAAGCTCAAGTGATCCTCCTGCCTTGGCCTCCCTGAGTGCAGGGATTACAGAGTGGGCCACCATACCCAGCCCTGGATCTTCTTTTTATAGACTCAAAACCGTGGTTAAAAAGTACAAAATGGCTAAGATGTGTATGTAAAACAGAAGACTTCTCACCAACTGCCAATTACACTACTCACTTGGATTATCTGTGCCTCTCTGGTAGCCAAAGAGCAGGAAAATGCTGGAAAACTACAACCTAATTTGAGCCATCAGATTTCTCCTCCATCTTGCAAGTCCTTCTGTGCTCCAGAAGCTGACTGTAATTTAATCGTAACATTGGCTTAAACAAGTTTTAAAATTATAAGTGTACCACCAAAAAAATAGTTATTCTGTACATTTCAGAGCCAACATGATCTATGCACGGCTTGTCATTTTTGTATTGTGTGTGGCTCTGCCCCCTTCAAGTCTCCTTAAAATAGCAGCCAGGCCCTAGAGAAAAAGCTTTCTGAAACCTGCTGAGGTCTCTCACTGCCTCTAGCTACTGCCTCTTTCCTTCTCTCTTGTCTCCAAGCTTGGTTTGCACCTGCTGGCTCGTCACCACCAAGATTTGTAATGCTCCAACCAGAACATCTGAATTTTGGAACGTGTTGATTAACAGACCTTATAAAATTATTTCAAATGTCTAATTTGGTAAATACATTTTCAATTTGATGAGGGAACCGAAAGCAAAAATACTTGGTACACTGTGAGCATTTTGAGAGCAGAAATCATGTCTTGTATTCTTCATACCCCTCACCATGCCCTGAACTTACA
The DNA here is from genome assembly GCA_963574635.1 of Cheracebus regulus. Classification (NCBI taxonomy): domain Eukaryota; kingdom Metazoa; phylum Chordata; class Mammalia; order Primates; family Pitheciidae; genus Cheracebus; species Cheracebus regulus. Next base: position 43,702 of record CAUYQU010056072.1, read on the forward strand.
AATTTTCCAATAAATAAGTGCTACATAATTGGTCAGTTACAAAGTCAAATTGCTTTGTCTAGACAGAGAGGATTGATTTGGGCTATGTGAGTCAAGCTGACAAAGTTAAAGTTCAGATTCTGTATACAAGTGGTAATAATAGTACCTGACACTGAAGCTCGGGACATAATATACAACTGGTTTTTAAAAGGTCAGAGGGAAGCCAATGAAACATTGCAGTAAGAAGATCTTGAAATTATATGAGTGCAAAGTTGAGGGTGTGTGTTTTGTACAACGGGCTTCTGGCTATTAATCAGGTTTGAAAAGGGATTTGCAGGCTGGGTGCAGTGGCTTATACCTGTAATCTCACAACTTAGGGAGGCGGAGGCAAGAGAATCACTTGAGCCCAGGAGTTTGAGACCAGCCTGGGCAACAAAACAAGACCCGATCTCTACAAAAAAATGTTAAAATAAAAATTATCTGGATATGGTGGTGTATGCCTGTAATCTTAGCTACTTGGGAGGCTGAGGTGGGAGGATCATTTGAGCCCCAGAGGGTGAGGCTACAGTAAGCCATGATCACGCCACTGCCCTCCAGGCTGAAGGACAGAGCGAGACCCTGTCTCAAAAGTGAAAAAAAGCGGGGGACTGCTAGTTAATAAGATATAGTGGGCCAGGTTCCTAGAAGAATGAAGCCTGAGGCCAAAGTTTATGTACTGAGGCTTTATTGCATCCCAGGGATGTAAAAGTGAGGGAAAGAAGGAGTGAATCAGGGAGAAAGGAAGAAAAGGGAGATGAGATATCCAGTTGGGCTCCACTTACATGCAAGGACAACCTCTTGCTCAGTTGTGCAGGTGGTCTTCAGAGCGGCCACAGGAATTACTGCATTTCAGCCCATCTGGTAGGGCAAGGGCAACTGGTGGGGTGGAGGACAGGGGAGGACAAGAAGGACAATGTATTGTCTGCCTCCCATACCTCAATAGTGGAAATTTTGTTTTAAAGGGTATTAACCCCTTCTGATGGTTAATTTTATGTGCCAACTTAAAGCGTGCTTTAGGATGAGACTAAAGTTTGAATCAGTGACCCTCTGCCAGCTTTTATACTGTAACTGCACCATCAGCTCTCTTGGGTCTCAGGCTGGTCCACACTGCAGATTTTAGACTTGCCAGCCTCCACAATCACATAAGCAAATGCCCAGAAATAAACCATATATATATATATATATATATATATATATATATATATATATCTCACATTGTGTCTGTTTCTCTGTAGACCCCCAGAACATCCACGCTGCTCAAACAGAGGTGCAGAGCAGGGTTCTGAGTACTCTCATCAGTTTCCACAGGGTGGCCATGGACAGCCATGAGCAGGCACTGCCCGGTTTTGGCCCTGAAAGGCAGTCGCCATGGCAACCAGGGTGAAGCAAATGGCCAAGGGCCAGGAGACAGTACAGGTAAGAGGACCTCAGATGATGCCTTGGGAGTGGATAGTACAGAGGGAAAAGCCTACAGCAGGTCCTGACCTTAAAAAGGTATGTTTATTTATATATACCTTTTATTTTCTATAATAGTCTTACGAATAAAATGAAGAAACGTGTGCTGATTTTATAGTGAGATGAATTTTCAAGTAACAAGACAACATATACTCAAAGAGAATTTGTGGTTTAATGCCACTATCCACATGTATGACTTTGGGAAAGTGATTTGGCCTGGCTAGTTCTTAGTTTATTGATTTTTAAAAAGAGAGCATTGGATTGACAATGTGCAAAGTTTCTCCCACCTCTGGAATTACTATTTTTCTCTATGATTTGGACCAAGATATCAAAATTTAAAAAATATACAATCTGACACATCAAATGTCAGGTTCAAACTTTTAAAATATTTTTATTAATAGAAATAATGGACCAAAATTACCCTGATGAAATTTAGCATCACTAAATAATGAACCAAAATAATTTTGATGACACTTCATCACTCTGATGAAATTTAGCATCACTAAATGTCAAGCACTACATTTGTATCCAGCAATCCATTCCACAAGTACCGATTTTGGGAGACATTTGGCTTGAGAGTCATTCATATTACACAACAACAAAAATAACAACCAACTCCGGGGATTTCTGTTGATCTTAGAGTCAAAATAATGAATCAATTCCTAAATAATCATATCCTTACTGGGATTCCTTCACTGAGAGGGAGGCTGGAGAAGACGGACCAGATGGCCTCTGATGATCCATCTGAAGACTCCAAGTTTCATCTATTCTTATCCCTTCCCTCCCACCTTTGCCTGGGCACAGTCAGACAGGGGCATAGGACACAATCACCACAAGGTCAAGTGCTCTTATAGTGGTACAAGGCCACTCAGAGAGCCTCCTGGCTTTTACTGCTCCTCACCCTTAAGAGATGATAGTTCTGGATTGTGAGTCCAATGCCTAGTGTACAAAGTCACCTAAACACAAAGCTCGTAGGCAGAAGGCAGCTTCAGGATCCTCACTCAGCTCTTCAAGAGTTATAGGCATTAAAAGGTGGCCTCTGGAGTGTGCCGCCACTCTGCTGACTGGAACCAAATCTATCTTAAAGTTAGAAATATGATCCAGTTGGGGACAGACTGTGATTTAATGCCGTCCAAGTACTACAAGGCGCACTTCTTAAAGAAACCATTGTAAATTATTTGTGGCTAATTCTGCTGGTGGATGGAGGGCATGGGATATTCTCAAGTACAAGAGCCCAACTTGTATCTAATAATTGTTATATCTTCTCTGAAATTTACTGCCGATGTCTCAATTTTAACAATTTAAATAACAAGCTTAACCAAGTGGAACGAGGCTCAGGCAGGCTGGCGCTCTTGATGAAAGCAGGACAACTCATGTCTGAGCACATTTTTACTTTGACATGAGCAGTGACATACAGAGATGAAATCTGGTTAAAGCTGCAGCCTTCTCAACCCCATGACAGCTTCTTAGGCTAAGCAAAACAATTTCAAGAGAGTGCACACATATACTTGTTAACTTTACTTAAGAAGACTGATTAGAGGCCACGCTTATGAATATGATAATAAGAAATGGGTGATAGGAAGGTAAGCCAAGGAAGCTGGGTAAATGGCACTGCTGTTGTCTTCACTTTTAATGGGCCGCTCAGTGGTCTGAAAATCTTTGGGTCCATCAGTTTGTTCAGAAACTAGGTAGACCTCCTCCATGCCCCAAGGATCCACGAAGATAACACATTTTTATTTTACTTGCTATTGCATTGATGTTGATACTATGAGTGGTCAGATATTATTTCCTGTGGATTACACTCCTATTACCCTTTGATTCTCTTTACTCCAGGTCTTGACCAATTCTCCAATTTCAAAACATGTTTCATGCCCAAAGTTATGTAACATGCAAGGTGAAATCTGTGCCCTTGCAGCCATAACACAAGGCTATGTCAGGAAATTGCAACATGGCAGGTAGCATTGCCCCCAAATTGCAAGATCTTATAGAAGAGTGAAGAGACTTGCCTTGAAGCTGAAAAACCTTAGAAAACTCACTTTGCTTTTGTGGATCACTGTTTCGTCTTTAGTGAAGCAAAGAACTGGATGCACACTCTCAAGTACATTCTAGATTCCCTGTCCTATGATCCTACACTCTTAATCTAAGGGCACTTTAAACTAATTCGAATTCACTTGCACTATTTAAAATTAAATATCAAAACTTTTAAAATGGTACAATGTTTTATCACCTTGACAGTTTCTTAAGAAATTAAACATATACCTACATATGACCCAGCCACTGCACTTGTAGGTATTTACCCAAGAGAAATGAAAGCTTAAGTCTACACAAACTATTGGGCACAAATGTTCAGAGCAGCTTTATTTCTAATCATCTAAATCTAGAAATAACCCAAATAGCCATCAGTACGTGAATGGATAAATAAATTGTGCTCTATCCATACAATTGTTAATAAACTCAACAACATAGATGAATTTCAGAATAAGTATACTGGATGAAAGAAAACAGACAAAAATAGCACATACTGTGTAATTCCACCTATATAAAATTCCAGAAAATGCAAACTCATCTATAGTGGCAGAAAGCAGATCTGTGGTTACTTCAGGACACAGTGGGTGGGCCAGGTAGAAGAAGAATTGCAAAGGGACACAAGGCTGACAGGTATGCTCACTACCTTGATTGTGATGATGATTCCATAGGTGCAAATATATGTTAAAACATATCACAGCGTACACCTTAAATATGTGCAATTTATTGTAGGCCAATTATGCCTCATTAAAGCAGTTTTTTAAAAAAGTCTAAATATTATGCATACACCTTAATTTCAACTCTAAGATTTTATCACAAATAATCAGAGATGTATACTAAGGTCTAAAACATAAGGGCATTCATTGCAACACTATTTATAACTTTTTAACAAACTGGAAACAGCCTAAATTGAAGAAGAGAACTGGTTAGGTAAAGTATGGCACATCCATATGTTGGGTTACAATGCAGCTATTAAAAGTCAGGCTGTAGACAAAACAGTTATTGTCATGAAAAAAATGTTTGTGATTTATTTCTGCGTGAAAAAAACAAGGTACAAAACATGTGGTAGAATAGTGCAATTCTTTAAAGTCTATGTTGGAGGTTGATAATTAATCACACTTCTGTCTTCACCTCCTAGTTAGAAACCAATCGAGACAGACTAAGGAGTTGGTCAGGTGAAGAGCAACATACCAGCTTTGTTACCAAGAGACCTGACTGGAAAAACATAATTTGGAGCTAAGGCAAAGAAACATCTTGTTTATAGGGATTGCTGGAACGGAGCTGGGCTGTTCAAGTCAGTCCCTCCCTATCTCAGGACATTGATTTCCCAGCACATTCGGCAGTAATGCTTGACAACTGTAAGAAGAAAGGGAGGAGATGCCGGGCGCGGTGGCTCACACCTGTAATCTCAGCACTTTGGGAGGCAGAGGTGGGCAGATCACCTGATGTCAAGAGTTTGAGACCATCCTGACCAACATAGTGAAATCCTACCTCTACTAAAAATACAAACATTAGCCTGGTGTGGTGGCATGCATCAGTAATCCCAGCTACTCGAGAGGCTGAGGCACAAGAATCGCTTGAACCCAGGAGGCAGAGATTGCAATGAGCCAAGATTGTGCCACTGCACTCCAGCCTCAGTGACAGAGCTAGACTCCGTCTCAAAAAAAAAAAAAAAAAAGGAAAGGGAGGAGAACTGAGTCGGTCCAAGGACACTTGGAGAACTGTCCTGCACTCTGCCTGATAGGCTTTTAGAAATGGAAGTTCCCACTCAATTGCCCGAGGTAGAAACACAGGGAGAAGAAAAGAAGGATGCCCCTTGCAATCTACACGTCTCTGTAAAGATAACGAGAAATAGACTGCAAGGGCGTGTGCCATGCTGCCAATGATGGCTGCCTTGTCTGGCTGGGTACGGGGACTAAGGGAGAGAGAGAGGAATTTTTTTCTTTTTTTTTTTTTGGCTTTGAATTATTTTTAGATTTTCCAGGTTTTCTGAATATATGCCTTAAAGGAGGAAAAGATTTTTCTTAAAATTTTTTCTTAAACAGATAAAGTAAACTAAAAGGAGAAAGAAGGTCTGAGCTTTCCAGTGCTGCTGTGGCGGGCAGTATTTGGCCTGAGGCTTCCCCTCCCCACCTCATTATTTCATAGACTTTGTGAAGAAGCCATCTGGGCATGTGCTGCCCATCCTCTGTTATGATGCTAACTGAAAATGTCGAAAGCACTCAGTAAACAGGATTAGATGTTGCTTTTACTTTTTCCTAGCTGACGAGGAGAGTGGCGTGAAATGATTTTTCTAGAATAGCCTCCACTTAGCATTCTCGTGGGATTGACATTCAGGCATGTCCTGGATCCATCTTCTCAAATTGATCAAACAAAGCCTCATAAGCTTCAGTCTATTACAAAACTAAAGTTACAAAAAATTAAACACATTTGACTATCTAAAGCTTTTAACACCAAAAAATAAAATGCAGTGTAACAGAGCTATTTATAATATAATTGCATAATTTTAAAGTATTAATTTATAAAGACCTATCAGTAGCTTTGCCCTGTAATAGGAAACAAAGTTATGTGCAAACCATCTTCCTCCCATCCTATTATCTTGTAACCTCACTTTGAAGATAACACCAAAAGTCTATATTTGAGGCCCTCTTTGAATGGAGGTCTAGCTCCCATATCCCTTCACACTTTACTGCACCCCCAGTGTTATCTTAGATTCAAACTCCAGCTGTCATCCAGACTCCACCCCTATGACAAGCCCAGCACTTGGCATGGCAAGGATCCCAAAGGAAACTTGGGAGACGCTGCTAAAAATCCAGCCAAGAAACACGGAGGAACTCTCCCGCAAGGTCCCCCAACACACTCATCACCAATCCAGAATTTCTGAAGACAGAAAAATAGAGGCTTCTTTACGTTACTGGCTTTCCCATTTGTAATAGTAGCAAATGTCACAGAGACCATCTGAAACTATCCAAGGGGTAAAAACAGTCTTTATAAGTACTGCTTTGAGAAATGCTGGCCGGCCCCACCCCACAGAGGAGCTCACTGTTTCTGGGCACAAAAATGTTCTCCCCAAACAGAGACTCATCGGAGTGAAGGGATTCAAGCCCAACACCATTTGGCTTGGAGGTCCTGATGTTCGTGTGCTACCTGGGTCCCTGCCATCTAAGTTGGTGACTGCCTTCTCTTTGAGCCATATGCTTCCAGATGCCTGGACCTAGCCTTACCCTCCCCCCACAACCCAGGGAGAAGGGTAGGAAAATACCTTAAAAATCACATACGCTGAATCCTGCTCAGCAAGCACAGGGCGACCAAGAGCACTGAAAGACCAGAGCTAGAGCCTTGGAGCCAGAGTCAGTCTCGGTCCTGAAGAGTGCTGGGAACGACACCTCAGATTCTCCAAGAACTTTTACATCCATCTACTTAAGAGATAGATTTTATACTGTGATCCAGTCTACGTGTACCTTCAAGTGGACATAAAAACATATAACTGAAACCAGCTCCTTGAACTCAGGCTGCTACGGAATAGCTATTCAATAACTATATGTTGCCTGAACAAAGCAAAATAAGACTAGCAAAACAGTACTTCCTTTCACCATGCACTCTGATAATTTCTCTTCTATTCTCTTTCTTCTCTTTCTTTCCTTCTTTCTCTTTCCTTCCTTCCTTTCTTCCTTCTTTCTTTCTTTTTTTTCAGTCTCCCTGTGTTGCACAGGCTGGAGTGCAGTGGTGCAATCATGGCTCAATGCAGCCTCGACCTGAGCTCCAACAATCGTCTCACCTCAGTCTCCTGAGTAGCTGGATGACAGGCACATGCCACTATGCCTGGCTAATTTTTTAATTTTTTTTGTATAGACACAGTCTCATATATTGCCCAGGCTGGTCTCAAATTCCTGGGCTAAAGGATCCTCCCAAAGTGCTGGGATTACAGGCAGATGCCACTACTCTCAGCCTCTTTTTCATTTCTTTGAGGAAAAAAAAATCTTGAGTTGCAACCCACTAAAGTGGTGTCAGTACCACTAACATGCAAACTTCAGCTTGAAAAGCCCTGGAATGAGGAACCCACAAACACCCCATTCTGAAAGGAATTTTATGCACAGGAGTTTATGCATGTTTTATGCATGTTTTATGCACATGCCTGTTGTCCCAGCTATCCCTCATTGCAAATAACTGAAACTTGTCAACTAGGAAGCAGGGGTTTGGGGACACTGGGTGCAAGCAGGTTAGCCCTGGGCCATAACGGGGTCAGGCAGAGGAGAACTGTGGAGCAGAGTGAGGCCACCACAGAGCAGAGGGGAGTGGTGTCACGGGCCAAGGGTGAGGGCACTGCTCTCTGGACGCAGAACAGCATCCTGGGTCTTGGCTCTAGTCCACACACTGGCCCACTGGCCCCCCACACGAATCCATTCTTCAAACTAGAAAGATTCTGCAAATAAAGTTGGAAGTCAGACTGGCAATTGCTTTGCTCCTCTATCAGTCAAAGGATTGGGAAGGGGGAAGACAATGGTTATTTAAGTAGCTATAAAAAATAATGGAGAAACTTGGTAAATGAAAATTCCACTCAGACCCACAAGGACCACAGAAGTGAGGAATTAAACAACTTTGTAAATAAAGGGATCATTACTCTCATGCATTAATACACACTTAAGACCTATTGGAAACCTCCCATTTCAAGATAGATAAAGAGCGTTATCAGCTCATTTCCCAAGCCGAATGGTCTGTTTTCATAGCCCCGCACTATAGGACGGAGCCTGGGTCAGTGGGGCTGGCTCAGGTGGCATGCTGGTAGGCCTACACAAGGCGACGGTCCCCACATCTCTGCTATCGTGAAGACTGGATTCACAGCCCAGTTTTTCACTGAGGGGGGCACTTCATCAGTGCACACCTGATGAAGTTGGAAGGCAAGTTCTACACCAGTGCATTTGCCTCCTCCAAGTTTCATCATCATTCACAAAATAAGCATAATTGCTCCGTGTTTAAGAGGTGCCAGGAACAGAGGCACTGCTGGTAATTACCTAATGGGCCAATGAAATGAGGTGTGAGGCACATCGGTGTGAAAAAAGCAATAGCCACAAGTTTATTAACATTGAAAATTAAAATAAGCGCGGCCCCAGCCAGGCAGTCCTTGCTGAAATGAATCCCATTATCCCTCTAATAACTGTGCAGGGCTCAATTTGATGCCACCCAGGGGGTAGAGAGCCCTCAATAGGGGTCACCTCTCTGCCAGCTTCGGGAAGCTGAAGATTCTCTGGTTCACCGATAACTATCACAGAGGAAATACAAATACCCCCGGCCTACCTTGCAGCTCCTCCAATTCCACTTAAATCCATCCAGTGTTTGAAGAGCTGTGAAAGGGGAAGGCTGGAGAGAATTATATGTCACTCTGACCTGGGTGTCTTTTTTTAATAGCTGCTGAATGGAATTTGCAAAGGTGCAGTTGTGCTGTTCTGGCCTTGAACATTACCAGGGCCATGAGAAGGAAGCCCTGCCAGGGCCTCAGCAGCCAGCCTTGCCTTTTTTCTCACCTTGGTCAATTTGTCAAATATTTGTAGATGCCCACGGCTAGGAGGAGAGCTGCCCTTGACCTCAAGCTCGTCTAATCTATGCAGGAAACGAGGCTCTCCCAGTAAAATAATCAGAAAACAATCCACTGTTCAGTGTGTGCTATATACCTAAAGCATAATGAAAATGCAGAGACAGGAAAGCGGGGCGGCCAGGGGTGGATGGAGCTTAGGAAAAGGAAAGCAAAGGAAACTGGGCGAATGGAAGCTAAAGACGTCAGCGGCACTCGAGGACCCAGGAGACCGCCCAGGGCTGAGATGGGAGCTGGTGGCAGGAAGCAGGGCTGGGTAGGGGGAAGAGCCCTGGGAACCCCAGCTGCTTGGGTTTGGGTTTAATCACAGATTTAAAAGAAATCAGCAGAAGTTTCAGAAAAAAAGAGGAATCATGTCATTAAAGAATTTAAATCATTTTACAGTGAATTTACTTTACATTTCAAAATATGTTGGAAGTTTACATTTTAATTCACTTTAAACTTCATAAATTTCCTTCACTTTATAGACTGCCACTTCCTTCAAATGGGCCTTTGCTGCTTCCCAGAAGCCCACCTGTCTTCCCCGGCCCATTCACTTCCTTAGCTGTGGGATGACTGTTCTGTGCCCTTTCCTCTCTTCTCAACCTTCCAGCACCTCTGCTTCTGTCCTGCTCTCCACTGCCGGCCTGGGCTCCCGTGCACACCCCTGGCGCTTCTGCCCTGCCGCCCGCCGTCTCTGCCAGCAGGTCTCCCTCTGCTATCCAGGCCGAGCTCCTCCGCTGCACTAGGGCTCCCCGCTCATCACCCCCAGGATGCTGTTCCAGAACTTCCTCCCCTCCCCCAGACCTGTGAAGCACACATTCTGCATTATCTGTCCCCTATTATATCAATCCCATCAGCATACAAACTTACAGCAATTTCTCTCATCTTAAAAAAAAAAAATCCTTGTGTAATTGCACTTTTCAACTCCTGCCCCATTTCCCTCTCCTCTTTGCAGCACTCTCCTTCAATAGTGTCTACACTGGAAGACCCCACTGTCCCTTCTACCATCCTCTCCTGAACATGCTCCATTCAGGATTGGCCTTGTTTCTCCCTGAAACTGCTCTAGCTGAGGCCACCGATGGCTGCTGTGCTGGAAATGCAGTGGCCAAGCCTCCATCCTCAGATGGCTTGAATGCTCAGTCGTTTCTTCACCGGGTTCCTAGGACATTGCTCCTTCTCTATCTCCAACTGGTTCCTTCTCATTTTTCAGCCTCTAAAAACTACAGTGCCCAGGGCTGAGTCCTTGGTCCTCTTTTCCCTCTAATTATATCCCCAGTTGATCTCGCCCAGTGTCATGGCTATAAACACCATCTATTTGCTAACAAGTCCCAAATTTCTATCTCCAGCCTAGACCACTCCCCCAGATTCCAGAGACCACTACATGGATATCAACAGGCATCCCAAACTTAGTAGCTCCAAGGCTGACCTCCTGGTTCCAGCCCTACTTCCCATCCCAACATAAATAACGACGTACCCCAGCCTGTGCCTCCAGCAGCCCTCTCAGCCAATGTCAGCTCCTCCTGCCCTTTGCTCAGAAATGCAAGCTTAATCAATCTTGATCCCCGCCACACTCCACACTGCAATCCACCAGCAAACCCAGCTGACTCTATTTTCAAATTATCCAGACTGACCACTCCTCACCACCCCCACTGCCAGGGTGGCTGCAGCAGCCTCCTAACTGGCCTCTCTGCCTCCACCCTGTCCCATTACAGGCCATTCTTAACACAGCAGCAGAGCGACTCTTCTAAAATAAAAGTCAGATCATGCCGTTTCTCCATTCAAATGCTCAGCAATCTCATTACTGGGTATATATCCAAAGGATTATAAATTGTTCTACTATAAGGACACATGCACACGAATGTTCATTTTCTTTATATCAGATAGCTTGGGGTGTTTAATAAATATTTGGGAGAATACTTTTTACCTAATTCATCAAGATTCAAATTGAATATCCCAGGAGCAATTAAATTGCTTAAGTCAAACTGTTTCATATTGAGTATCTTCTTCTTAGAGTATAAATAAAACTATCAAGTTAACAACTCTCATTTCTAGGATAGGCAAAGAACAGAAAAGGAAAAAAGGAATAACAACGACTCCTACCAACATGACAAAGATTAAACAAACAAAATTTATTCACATTGTATGGTCCCAAATAATTAATGCAATATGATATATAAACATAAGAGGATTAGACTTAATTAGAAATTTACTTCTAATAAATATGTGACATAATATTACATTATTAACATTTGAAATTTAAATATCTCACTACTCATACATAATAGAGTATATAAAGTTCCATTTCTGTACATTAATATTATTTCTGAAGGCATTATTTTCAGAGATTTCTCTATTACTCTCAAACATTGCCTTATTGCCAAGATTAATTTTAACCACATCCATGGCAAAGACAAATTATTTAGCCACACTATTCTAGGCAAATCTTTTTATTTTATTTTGTTACAGAGAATGTTTCTCATCTTCTGGGTGTTTTCCTTCCAGTTAAAGAAGTCTAAGGCCAATAAATTTTAAATGTAATCTTACAATTCTTCAAGATCTAGTAAAAGCAGATGAGAAAATATTTTCTAGATGGGATCTTTAAACAATTTAAATCAAAGAAACCCTTTCAACCAGCTAGTCATTTTAGATATGCCTAGTAAATAACTGTTGTAAAATTCTAGTAAAATCCAAAAGCTTCATTATTTCACTGGGTCATCTGACAACATAGCTTCAAGCCTTTCTTTGATGAAATATAATCCTATGCTATGGACTTGACTAAATTTTGTTGGAGGTACAAACTACATAATAATCTTGCTAAGGAAAACTAGCAGAAGAATTAATGAAAGGCCTCCAAATAAATATAAAATAAATACATGCTGTCAAATTCATTATAAGAAAAGATTTTAAATCCTTCTTTGAAATTATAGCAATCAGTCCTATTTCTCCTTCAGAAATACTAAAGACTATGTTAACAATGACAGCCCTCATCAAGACACAGAAGAAACAAAGTAAACCTGGAATTTGTGTGGAAGATGTGGCGCTGTGAGATGAGAGGCTGAGTTTCTAAACCACTGCTTTAAATAGAGCCACACTCCTACCAAAAACATCTATTGTGTACTTGACAGGCATTAAAAATTAGCACTCACATTTGATCCATTATCCAGTCTGAGTTTTGTTTGCTGTAGCAACTGCCATGACCTTAATCCATCTGGCTAAAGAAAAAACTATCTTTTCCAACTCTGGACATGACAGAAACATTGATTATTTTACATTTTAAGTTTGAAATAATTTGAACATTAACATGACTGTAGATAGTTGTAAAGCTCTTTAGTGTTCGCACGTATGGGTTGCTTTTGACCTTCTGGTCATGTGCTTTCAATGAATCGCCATAAAGCCAGGGGCAAGGAGACTGTGGCTATTTTTAACTAGTACTAGTTTATCCCTTTCAAGGGGTTCAAAGATTTTCAATTTTTCTCACCTTGGAATATCAAATTTCTATTAATGCAAAAGTACTATGTATGTTTTCCTCTGGGCTGACTTGTGCACCCAATTTATTGCCTATCGGATAATGCTATCATCAGGCATTAGAGTCTAAGTTGCAACTGTGCTGCCAACCTATGTAACTATCCTACCTTTTAAAATGCAATGTATCATAAAGTGGGTGTATATTGTGTATCAAACAATGAAAATGAGAAACATGTTATTAAAATAACATTAATCTCAGTGGTCTAGGAAAATAGAAAAAACTGACAAATGAATAGCAATGGATAAATATGATGAGGATTCTGTTAAATTATAATGAATTAATTCAGTGGACCTACTGCTATGCCAAGCTATGAGCAACCCCTTCCTGTACCAAGTATTTTAATGAAATATATCATTTAACACTTACAACTGTATTACATAGGTACTATTATTATTTTCATTTTGCAGATGAAGAAAAAGTTTTAGTGAAACAAAACAACTTGTGCAAAATCCATGACAAGCTGTAAAGCTTGAACCCAGCACTGTATTTTTCCCCAAGCCTATGTGCTTAACCATCGTACTCAATCCCTTCAGTATAGCTGGATATTACAAATATCAGTCAATGTGGGGTTTTTTTTTTCTCATACTGTCCTTCATCTTGTGATTCTACCCTATTTTGTCAATTGATATAAGATCACCATTGTACCAAGTATTAGCAAAATTAAATAATTAAACTGTTAAATTCTTGATGTTAAAGCAATTATAAAATATAGGCTAGCCTACCAAAACCATCAGACATAGAAGGAACCTTCAGAATCAGAGGTCATAAGTCCTCAAATTTACAAATGAGAAAACCAAGGCTGGGGGAGATGCAAGATGGCCGAATAGAACAGGTCTGGATTGCAGTTCCCAGCAAGAACGCAGAGGGTGAGTGATCGCTGCATTTCCAAATGAGTTTTAACTGCTCACAGACCAGAAGATTCCCAGGCAGAAAAGCACCACAAGTCTCAAGCATGGCTGTTTCAGCTGGAGCAGGGGGTCTCCATACAAAAAGTCACACAAATCTGGGTGGCCGTTTCAACTGGTGCCTGGAACACCTGGGAGATAGAGTCGCCCATTCAACTGAAAAAAAGAGGGCTGAAACAGGGAGCCAGGTGATCTGGCTCAGCAAGTCCCACCCTCACAAAGACCAGCAATCTGAAATGCTCTGGATTGAGAGTTTCACAGCAAGCACAGCTGGACCCAGATTGGTCCAGCTCTGTGTGGGGAAGGGTGTCTGCCATTACCAAGGCAGTCCACCACTACTGATGCAGTCTGCCATTACTGAGGCAATCTGCCATTACCAAGGCAATTTGCCATTACAGAGACAGTCCGCCATTACTGAGGCAGATCACCATTACTGAGACAGTTCTAACAATACCTCTATAAACAAAACTGCAAGGAAGTTCACACAGCAGCTGGGCAGAGACCATGGCAGTTCAGCAATGTCTCTGCTGGCAGACTGTGACTAGGCTACCTCCTCTCTGGCCAGCGCATCTCTGAAAAAAGGCAGCAGCAGCACATCAGCAACTTATAAATTAAGCCCCACCTTCCAAGGACAGAGCAGCAAGGAAAAAAAGGTGGTTATGAGTTCTGCTGCAGCAGATTTAAATGTACCTGCCCAGCAGCTATGAATGGAACCATGGAGCTCAGAGCTCAGCATTTGAGTTCCTATAAGGGACATCTGAGCTCCTCAAGCAACTCTCCGACCCTTGTATATCCAAAGAGACACCTCATAAAGGAGAGCTCAGGCTGACATCAGGCAGGTATCCTTCTGGGACAAAGATAACAGAAGATGGAACTGGCAGCAGCCCTTACTGTTCTGCAGCCGCCAGAGGTAATCCCCAGGCAAGCAGGATCTGGAGTGGACCTCCAGTAGTCCTACAGCAGAGGGGCCTGACTGTTAGAAGAAAAACTAAAAAAAGAAAGAAATAACTTCATCATCAACAAAGAGGACATCCACTCAGAGAGCCCATCCAAAAGTCACCAACTACAAAGACCACAGGTAGATAAATCCACAAAGATGGGGAGAAAAACAGCACAAAAAGGATAAAAACACCCAAAAACAGAATGCCTCTCCTCCTCTGAGGGACCACAACTCCTCACCAGCAGGGAACAAGGCTGGATGGAGAATGAGTTTGGTGAATTGACAGAAACAGGCTTCAGAAAGTGGGTAACAACAAATTATCTGAGCTGAAAGAACATGCTCTAACCCAATGCAAAGAAATTAAGAACCTTGAAAAGGGGTTTGACGATATGCTAATGAAAATAAACAGCTTAGAGAAGAATATAAATGAATTGATGGAGCTGAAAAACACAACATGAGAACTTCAAGAAGAATACACAAGTTTCAATAGCTGAATAGACCAAGCAGAAGAAAGGATATAAGAGACTGAAGTTCAACTCAATGAAATAAAACAAGAAGTCAAGACTAGAGAAAAAAGAGTAAAAAGTAATGAACAAAGCCTCCAAGAAATATGAGATTATGTGAAAAGACCTAATCTACGTTTGATAGGTGTACCTGAATGTGACGAAGAGAATGAATCCAAGCTGGAAAATACTCTTCAGGATATTATCCAGGAAAACTTCCAAAACCTAGCAAGGCAGGCCAACATTCAAGTCCAGAAAATACAGAGAACACCACAAAGATATTCCTCAAGAAGAGCAACCCCAAGGCACATAATTGTCAGATTCACCAGGATTGAAATGAAGAAAAAAGTGCTAAGGGCAGCCAGAGAGAAAGGCTGTGTTACCCACAAATGGAAGCCCATCAGACTCACACTGGACCTCTTGGCAGAAACCCTACAAGCCAGAAGAGAGTGGGGGCCAATATTCAACATCTTTAAAGAAAAGAATTTTCCACCTAGAATTTCATATCCAGCCAAATTAAGCTTTATAAGCAAAGGAGAAATAAAATCCTTTATGAACAAGCAATTGTTCAGAGATTTCATCACCAACAGGCCTGCCTTACAAGAGCTCCTGAAAGACGCACTAAACTTAGAAAGAAACAACCAGTACCAGCCTTTCCAAAAACATTCCAAATGGTAAAGAGCATCAACACAATGAAGAAACTATGTCAACTAATGGCCACAACAACTATCTAGAATCAAAATGGCAGGATCAAATTCACACATAACAATATTAACCTTAAATGTAAATGGGTGAAATGTTCCAATCAAAAGACACAGACTGGCAAATTGGATAAAAAGTTAAAACCCATAGGTGTGCTGTATCCAGGAAACCCACCTCACATGCAAGGATACACATAGGCTCAAAATAAAGGGATGGAGGAAGATTTACCAAGCAAATGGAGAACAAATAAAAAGTAAGAGTTGCAATCCTAGTCTCTGATAAAATAGACTTTAAACCAACAAAGATCAAAAGCGGCAAAGAAGGACATTACATAATGGTAAAAGGATCAATGCAACAAGAAGAACTAACAATCCTAAATATATATGCACCCAATACAGAGCAACCAGGTATATAAAGCAAGTTCTTAATGACCTACAAAGAGACTTAGACTCCCACACAATAATAGTGGGAGACTTTAACACTCCATTGTCAATATTAGACACATCAACGAGACAGAAAATTAACAAGGATATCCAGACTTGAACTCAAATATGGATCAAGCAAACCTAATAGACATTTACAGAACTCTCCACCCCAAATCCACAGAATATACATTCTTCTCAGCACCACATTGCACCTATTCTAAAACTGACCACATAATTGGAAGTAAATCACTCCTCAGCAAATGCAAAAGAATGGAAATCATAACAGACAATCTCTCAGACCATGGTACAATAAAATTAGAACTCAGGATTAAGAAACTAACTCAGAACCACACAACTTCATGGAAACTGAACAACTGGATCTTGGATGTTGACTAGATAAACAATGGAATGAAGGCAGAAATAAAGATATTCTTCAAAACCAATGAGAATGAAGATACAACATACCAGAATCTCTGTGACACATTTGAAGCAGTGTCTAGAGGGAAATTTATAGCAATAAATGCCCACATGAGAAGCAAGGAAAGATATAAAACTGACAAGAAATAACTAAGGAGCAGAACTGAAGGGAGATAGAGACACAAAAATCCCTTCAAAAGATCAATAAAACCAGTAGCTGGTTTTTTGAAAAGATCAACAAAATAGACAGACCACTAGCCGGATTAATAAAAAAGAAAAGAGAGAAAATGAAATTGATGCAATAAAAAATGGTAAAGGGGATATCATCACCGATTCCACAGAAACACCAATCACCATCAGAGATTACTACAAACAACTCTATGAACATAAACCAGTAAACCTGGAAGAAGTGGATAAATTCCTGGACACTTGCACCCTCCCAAGCCTAAGCCAGGAAGAAGCCAAAACCCTGAATAGACCAATAACAAGGGCTGAAGTTGAGGTAGCAATTAATAGCCTACCAACCAAACAAAGCCCAGGTCCAGAAAGGTTCACAGCTGAATTCTACCAGACATACAAAGAAGAGCTGGTATCACTCCTTCTGAAACTATTCCCAACGAAACAAAAAGAGGGAATCCTTTTCAAATCATTTTATGAGACCAAAGTCATCCTGATACCAAAACCCAGCAGAGACTCAAAAAGAAAAGAAAACTTCCAGCCAATATCTATGATAAACATAGATGCAAAAATCTTGAATAAAATATTGGCAAACTGATTGCAACAGCACATCAAAAAGCTTACCCATCATGATCAAGTAGGCTTCATCTTGGGGATGCAAGGCTGGTTCAACATATGCAAGTCTACAAATGTAATCCACCACATAAATAGAACCAAAGACAAAAACTACATGATTATCTCAATAGATGCAGAGAAGGCCTTCGATAAATGCAACAGCGCTTTATGCTAAAAACTCTCAACAAACTAGGTATTGACAGAACATAGCTCAAAATAATAAAAGCTCTTTACAACAACCCCAGTATCATACTGAATGGGCAAAAACTGGAGGCATTCCCTTTGAAATCTGGCACTAGACAAGGATAACTTCTCTCACCACTCCTATTCAAAATAGTGTTGGAACTTCTAGCCAGAGCAATCAGGCAAGAAAAAAGAAATAAAGGGGATTCAATTAGGAAAGGAGAATGTCAAATTGTCTCTATTTGTAGATGACATGATTGTATATTTAGAAGACCCTACCATCTCAGCCCAAAATCTCCTGAAACTGTTAAGCAACTTCAGCAAAGTCTCAGGATTCAAAATCAATGTGTAGAAATCACAAGCATTTCTATACACCAATAACAGACTTAAACAGAGCCAAATCAAGAATGAACTACCATTCACAATAGCTACAAAGAGAATAAAACACCTAGGAATACAACTAACAAAGGATGTAAAAGATCTCTTCAAAGAGAACTACAAACCACTGCTCAAGGAAATAAGAGAAAACACAAGCAGATGGAAAAACATTCCATGCTCATGGTTAGGAAGAACCAATATTGTGAAAATGGCCATACTGCCCAAAGTAACTTATAGATTTAACACTTTCCCCATTAAGCTACATATAGTCCTCTTCACAGAACTGGAAAAAACCACCTTAAACTTCATATGGAACCAAAAGAGAGCCTGCATAGTCAAGTCAATTCTAAGCAAAAAGAACAAAGCTGGAGGCATCACGCTACCTGACTTCAAACTATACTATAAGGCTATGGTAATCAAAACAGCATGGTATTGGCACCAAAACAGAGATATAGACCAATAGAACAGAACAGAGACCTTGGAGGCAACACCACACATCTACAACTATGTGATCTTTGACAAACCTGACAAAAACAAGCAATGGGGAAAGAATTCCCTGTTTAATAAATGGTGTTGGGAAAACTGGCTAGCCATGTGCAGAAAGCAGAAACTGGACCTCTTCTTGACACCTTACACTAAAATTAACTCCAGGTGGATTAAAGACTTAAACATAACACCTAACACTATAAAAAGCCTAGAAGAAAACCTAGGCAAAACCATATAGGACATAGCCATAGGCAAGGACTTCATGACTAAAACACCAAAAGCATTGGCAACAAAAGCCAAAATAGACAAATGGGATCTAATTAAACTCCAGAGCTTCTGCACAGCAAAATAAGCAATCATTAAAGTGAACTGGCAACCAAGAGAATGGGAAAAAATTTTTGCAATCTACCCATCTGACTAAGGGCTAATATCCAGAATCTACAAAGAACTAAAACAGATTTACAAGAAAAAAAACCACTCAAAAGTGGGTGAAGGAGATGAACAGACACTTTTCAAAAGAAGATTTGGATGAGGCCAACAAACATATGAAAAAATGCTCATCATCACTTGTCATTAGAGAAATGCAAATCAAAACTACATTGAGATACTATCTCATGCCTGTTAGAATGGTGATCAGTAAAAAATCTGGAGACAACAGTTGCTGGAGAGGATGTGGAGAAATAGGAACACTTTTACACTGTTGGTAGGAGTGTAAATTAGTTCAACCATTGTGGAAGACAGTGTGGTGATTCTTCAAGGACCTAGAAATAGAAATTCCATTTGACCCAGCAATCCCATTACTTGGTATATACCCAAAGGATTATAAATCATTCTATTATAAAGACATATGCACATGTATGTTCATTGCACCACTGTTTACAATAACAAAGACCTGGAACTAACCCAAATGCCCATCAATGATAGACTGGACAAGAAAATGTGTCACATATACACCATGGGATACTATGCAGCCATAAAAATGATGAGTTTGTATCCTTTGTAGGGTCATGGAGGAATCTGGAAACCATCATTCCTAGCAAATTAACACAAGAACAGAAAATCAAACACCGCATGTTCTCACTCATAGGTAGGTATTGAACAATGAGAACACATGGACATAGGGAGGGGAGCATCACACACTGGGGTCTGTTGAGGGGGTCTAGGGGAGGGACAGTAGGGGTTAGGGAATTGGGGAAGGATAACATATGGAGAAACGCCAGATACAGGTGATGGGGATAGAGGCAGCAAACCACACTGC
>CAUYQU010056073.1:0-18117 GCA_963574635.1 Cheracebus regulus
ATAGTCAGTGGAAAATGGATAAATTTAATTCTGATTACACCATTAAGAAGCCTCTGGCCCATATACACCATTGGATACTATACAACCATAAAAAAGGATGAGTTCATGTCCTTTGCAGGGACATGGATGAAGCTGGAAACCGTCACTCTCGGCAAAGTAACACAAGAACAGAAAACCAAACACTGCATGTTCTCACTCATTAAGTGGGAGTTGAACAAAGAACACATAGGCACAGGGAGGGGAACATCACACACGGGCCTGTCAGGGGAAGGGGGCTAGGTGAGGGATAGCATTAGAAGAAATACCTAATGTAGATGATAGGGTGATAGATGCAGCAAACCACCATGGCACATGTATAACTATGTAACAAACCTGCACATTCTGCACATGTACCCCAGAACTTAAAAAAAAAAGTAAAATGATCTTAAAGATTTTTCTATTTTAGAACAGAAAGAAAAATGGGCATCTCTTAAGTAGAAAGGGTGGTTTCTACTACTTTTCATTAAGTGTGTAGCATGTTCCTATACTTTTTGTTACCTTTCTAGCAGTTATTATAAGAAATGAACTGACATTTCTGATAATGCTTTAGGGGAAAGGACTAAGAAGCAAGGTGTTAAGTAATACATACAACATTATTTTTAAAAAGACTGGTACTTCCTTTGCTAAGCACAAAATGGGATGAAAAGAAAGTCACAATGGCTGCGCATGGTGGCTTGCGCCTGTAATCCCAGCACTTTGGGAGGCTGAGGCAGGCAGATCACAAGGTCAAGAGTTAGAGACCAGCCTGGCGAATATTGTGAAACCCCATCTCTACTAAAAATACAAACATTAGCTGGGCATGGTGGCATATGCTTGTAATCCCAGGTACTTGGGACACTGAGGCAGAAGAATCACTTAAACCTGGGAGGCAGACGTTGCAGTGAGCCAAGATGCACTCCAGCCTGGGTGACAGAGTGAGACGCTGTCTCAAAAAAAAAAAAAAAGAAAGAAAAAAGTCACCAGGCAAAAGATAATAGGGTTAGATTAATGATTTGCTGATGCCAAGAAAAGGCTCAATAAAGAAAAGCCAGTTGTGGCTGGGTGCGGTGGCTCATGCCTGTAATCCCAGCACTTTGGGAGGTCAAGGTGGGCGGATAATGAGGTTAAGAGATCAAGACCCTTCTGGCCAACATGGTGAAATCCTGTCTCTACTAAAAATACAAAAATTAGTTGGGTGTGGTGGTGTGCAACTGTAATCCTAGCTACTTGGGAGGCTGAGACAGGAGAATTGCTTGAACCAGGAGGCAGAGGTTGCAGTGAGCTGAGATCGTGCCCCTGCACTCCAGCCTGGGGACAGAGTGAAACTCCGTCTCAGAAAGAAAAAAAAAAAAAGAAAAAGAAAAGCCAGTCTTTAGAAATAAACATTCCCACAATCACTTCAAATAAAATTTCTACAATTTGTAAAATTGAGAGAAGCTTCACCGTTCTGAGGCTTTTACTTGTCGTCCAATCTTTTATTACAGATATGCATACACGGGGAAGTAGGGAATCTGCGTAACTGTTTACATGTTTCACAGACTTTCCATGTTTTAGAAAAATCAATGTATCAAAAAGATTTTTTTAATGCTAGAAGAAAAATTCTCTATAAAATTTAATTTTCCATACTATTTCATGTCAAGGGGAACCATAACACTGCCTGACTTAAAGCAAACCATTCTGGAATAGAAATCACTTTACTGTTTGCCTTCACATTGGATGCAAGGTATCCCTGACACCGGGCTTCTCACTGAATGTGTTTTATCTCCCAGAATCATCTCTATATAGGTCATGGCTTTACCAGGAAGAATGAGGTCAGGTTATATTGATGGAATAACAGATAAAACATTTTACTATATGAGGACTTCTTTTTTTTTTAAAAAAATAGGGTCTCACTTTGTCACCCAGGCTGGAGTGCAGTGGTGCCATCTTGGCTAATGGTGACCTCTGCCTCCCGGGTTCAAGATTCTCCTGCCTCAGCCTTCTGAGTAGCTGTGATTATAGGTGCACGCCACCACACCTGGCTAATTTTTGTATTTTTAGTAGAGATGGGGTTTTGCCATGTTGGCCAGGCTGGTCTTGAACTTCTGACCTCAAGCAATCTGGCCACCTCAGTCTCCCAAAGTGCTGGAATTATAGGCGTGAGCCACCACAACTGGCCTATATGAGGATATTTATTTTCAGAAGATCATTAGTCAAATCTCACTTCTACTCTTAAGCAACCACAGCTAGCCAAACTCACTATAAAATGCTTTTCTATCACACTGCTACCTTTAATGACTGATGGCTGCAGTTCTACTGTGCATCAATCATGCCCTCAAGATGATTTTATTGCAGAAGCACTTAACACAAAAGATGGGGTGATCATTGAGTTCAAGGATAATACCAGGCTTAAAACCAAAGACATCTAATGAAAGCTTCACATGCCTTCTGGAGGAACTGACTCACTTAAACTTTGTATCCTTCCAAAGGGCTCATCTTCAGTATAAGCTAACCACAATACGTAACAGGATAATTAGGGTAAGCACAAAAATAAGGTCACATAATAGAAGTAGTGTTGGATTCTACCCAAGAGTAAAGATAGAAGGCACAATCTTGCCATCCTGAAAATGGTGAAGGAGGTTGGTAACTTAGAAATAAATAAGTGAATCAGAATCTACTTGACAATTCAGTCTTGCTTAGGATGTGAACATCCCAACATGATCTCATATTTTTACTCCCACACAAATACAGAGTATAAAAAGGATTGATGTGATCCAGTGATTTTGAGAATTTGGGACTTGTTTATTTTTAAATATTTTAAAGAGACAGGGTCTCACTCTGTTGCACAGGCTGGAGTACAGTGGTGGGATCGTAGCTTACTGCAGCCTGGAACTCCTAGGCTCAAGCAGTCCTCCTGCCCCACCCTCCCAAGCAGCCGAGACTGCAGGCATGAGCCATCACAACGGCCAGATTATGGTACTCTCTTATGTGTACTTGCTGCCTGGCAGCTACTCATACCAATTGAGGAAGATGTCACTGACTTGGGAAGTCGTAACTTGAGGCCCTCTTCGTTTAGGGCACAGCAATCCTCAACCAGTGGCCCTTTAAAAGCCCTGCAGGTGATTCTGATGAACCAGCAGCCAGGTGAAGAACCTCAGGCCTTGACTGTGGTTTTCAAACAGTGGTCCAGAGGGGTGGATTTTTTAGGACTTAGTGACTGGCCCATCTGAATACATGACTGAAGACTATAAGTAGCTACACTTAATCAGTGTCAGCAGAAACCAAGAGAAGACCCCTGCAGCCTCACATCCATTTAGGTCATCTCTGGCAACAAGTATGTGAGATTCAGCATGGTGCTGTGACTGTTTGCCTTTCCAAATTCTTCATGATTAGCAATATTCAAATAGTCTAAAGCCCGTAACTCATGTCTCCATGAATTATACTGTAAGAAGCATTTCTGAAGTTTTGTTATTCATCGTAGGAATTCCACTGTAATGTAGTCTGTAATGTAAAATTGTGAACATGTATCTATATATGAAACATAAATGTTACAACTTCTAAAATATAGGAGTTTCTACTTTTTGGACAATTTTATTTGTTCCAGTTGCTTATCAAGCTAATACAAGATATTTTGTTTGCATTTTGTATTATTCAATTTAGGTTAGCTAACAGAACACAAGAAAAAGATTGACATTTGCAGAACAATTTTTGAACACTAAATAATCATCTACAAATTAAAACTCTTAGAGATTATATAGCCCAGTTCTCTCATTTTGCAGATGGGAAACTGCAGCCCAGGGTGAAAATGCAAATTCCCCCAAGACTACATGCCTTCTTTCCATAAAATCTGTGCTGAACCAGATTTTCCTCAACCCAATTTAGCTGTATTTAGTGTACAGGGTGCAGATACAAGTTGGTCTAACTCAGACATACAGTACCTGGTTCCATACTGACAGGTAGGTGGATATTTGATTAAATGCTTTCTAATGGCTAGGCCCCACTAGATAGGCCCAGAAAAACCAAGCCAGGCATAAGGTAGGGAGTTAGGATCGTTGGTTGAGGATTCTACTCCTCCCACCCCAATGCCTGACAGGAGGGGAAGGGGAGAGGCAGTCAGTCACTGGCCGTGCAGAGGGAGCAGTGAGGGACTCGGTCATGCAATAAATCCTTCTGTAGGGTGCCTGGCGAAGTCTCAGTCCAGCCAAAGCCTTGCCACTGAGGGTCAAAGCAAGTAAAAAGAAACAACAAACTTGAGGAATCCACATGCAAGAGGGCTAGAACAGTTCTGAGTGCTGAAGATGAAACAGAATACTTTACCGACTCTAGACATGAGCTCACAGACAGGCTAGATGAACAGAAAAGAATTAAGTGAGTTGAGGATATATAAAGCGTTACCCCACAGGTCTGAGAGGACAACTTACCTTTTTTTTTGAGAAAACAGACGGCCGTGTGCTAGACGCATCTTGAACAAGGCCAATAAACATGGGGTCAAATTAGGTCATCTCATTTTTTGCACCTGCAGTTGGAGAGCGTGGAAGACCAACTGCATGCACCTGCTATAAAGGGGCTAGGCAATCTTTACAAACTGGTTCCAATTAAGAAAGTGAATTAGTTTAGCCTTATCACTGTCATGGAGATCAAATTCACACGTGTAAAAATCTATTAAACTCAGGCCTTTGAGCTACCTATGTAGGACTCCTAGAAAAGAGAAACAAATGGTATTTTAAAGGAGATATGTCTGTCCATTGCTAACCTTTAATCGTGCCACAAAGTGAGTTGCAACGGTGAGTTCAGAGGCTGGGTTCCCAAGGATGATCTCAAACCGATACTGCAGTCCTAGTTTGTCTCGCACTTCCTGTAGCCGCTCCTTGGCTAACATCGCCAGCTGTACCGAGGGCACCCTGATAATAAGCATGTGTCCCTTCCCACTTTTGTTTCTGCCTGGGGAACTGATGAGGTCATCCATAATGCTGAGTGTTTCTGGTGTGCTGTGGTCTCGGAGTGATGCCATGGTGGTGAGAGCCATCAGAGCCTCAGAGTACTGCTGGATGAGAAGATAGCAGCGGACGACCATGCTGTGCAGCCTGGGGTACCTTCAACAGAACACAAGGCATAGCACTTAGGCAGCAGGGCCAGCTGGGGGCAGCAAGGCCTGCGCAGGAAGAATGCAGATTAAGCATAGTGGGGAAGGGGCTACTGATCAGGTGGTGAGGCTTTAGCTCTAGAATGAACGGGGATCCCACATCACTAGAAGGAAAAGGTCGAGCTTCCAAAGCATGCAAGTCAACTTGTTGGGATAAGTCCAGCACAGTAAAGGGGTTTAGATATCATCTAGTGACTCTCTTTTCTCAAAATGTGGTCTACAGACCACCAGCAGCAGTGGCAGCAGTGGCACCAGGAGGGCCTTGTTAGACTTGACGAATTTCCCCACCCCAGATCTACTAATCAGAATCTGAAGCTTAACAAGACTCCCAGGGAATTACATGCACATTAAATTCTGAGACGCACTGGTCTATTCCGTTCATTGCCAGAAGTCATCATGGATAATCCCTGGATCCTCTCACCTCTTGCTGGTGGCATTGGGTTAGAATGGCAGCACTGTCCACTTATTTCTCTGATATGTAAGATTACAGTAAAGGAAACTGAGGCATTAATGTAATATCTGTCGAGTGTTAGACATAAAAAGGGTAATTATTGCTACTAATCTGAGGCCAGCCTCACAGATAGCAATCTCTATCTTCCGTAAACGATGCTTTGGTGCTGCAGAAAACGTGGAGCTGACTGGAGAAACAGCACCCCCTAGTGGTCAGCCTCATCACCACAGACGCGAATCTGCGCCTGGTAGCAGCAGCTGGTGCTGCCATTCTCCCGAAGCCTGGACTGCCAGGAAAGAGGATCGCTTTGTTCAAATCGGCAGTTTTTACAATTATAGAGCAGGTAGAAAACAAATCTCTCCTTTTGGTGCTACGCCTCCGCCAGGCCTGATAACAAAATGAGTACAAATGGGCAAAGTAGATCTACTTGCAGGCATGAAATGCTGCTAATCAAGAAAGTAGGTGCTTGGCTGCCCTGAGCACACTGCCCAGCAGTACTTCTGCTGAATAAAATTTTTTAGAAAACAAAGTAGGCCAAAAAACGCGGTGGCTCACGCCTGTAATCCCAGCACTTTGGGAGGCCGAGGTGGGTAGATTACTTGAGGTCAGGTGTTTGAGACCATCCTGGCCAGCATGGTGAAACCCCATCTCTACTAAGAATACAAAATTAGCTGGGTGTGGTGGTGCACGCCTGTAATCCCAGCTACTTGGGAGGCTGAGGCAAGAGAATCACTTGAATCTGGGAGGTGGAGGTTGCAAAGAGCCAAGATCACTCCACGGTACTGCAGCCTGGGTGACAGAGTGAAACTCTGTCAAGAAAGGCAGGAAAAGAAGGGAGGGAGGAAAGGGAAGAGAGGGAGGGAATGAAGGAAAGGTTCTGACAAAGTGGGCCCTGGGTCCAAGGTTGGTAAGGCTCTCATGGATCCTGGTAAAATGGAGCTGGGGCCTTGCACTTTCTTTCTGGTTGCAATTTGGTGGCAATGCGGCCGCCAGCACCTGTGTAGGCTGATGGGAAATTTCAACTTTGTTCCATTTTGTAATTCTACTTAAAATACAAGTGGTCCCCTGGCTTTGCACAGAAAAGCTCTGGGTCAAATAAATGCCAATGAGAGCGATCAAATGAATAACACATGAATATTTTTGAGGTGTTTTACAAAGGACCAAAGGTGCCCTGTATTCAAACCACTCTGCCTTTTCACAGGAGAATGAGTTCAAAGGCAGAGAGAAGTGCAGTGACTTGTCCCAGATCATACAACTGATCAGAGATAGAGATGGGTCTAGATTTTATCCAATCTCTAACAATGTCTTCACACACTGCAAGGATTTAGCAGGTTGGGTAGAAATGAAGAAATTCTTCAGTTCAATAAACCCTGGGCTGGTCCCTTCAGTTTTTCAGTAAGTCATAGCTACTATTAGGCTGGGGTGACTGGGTTAGAGGAAGTAAGTATAGATAATCTATGTTTCAGGCTTAATGCTTTTTGCTGGGCCATGTAGAAAAGCCAAAGATAGAATACATGGTAACTTTGATATTTGGCATTTCTATTTCTTTTTTTTTTTTCTGAGATGGAGTTTCGCCTTTATTGCCCAGGCTGGAATGCAATGGCACGATATCGGCTCACTGCAACCTCCGCCTCCCAGTTTCAAGCAATTCTCCTGCCTCAGCCTCCCGAGTAGCTAGGATTACAGGCATGTGCCACCATGCCCAGCTAATTTTGTATTTTAAGTAGAGACGGGTTTCTCCATGTTGGTCAGGCTGGTCTTGAACTCCTGACCTCAGGTGATCTGCCCGCCTTGGCCTCCCAAAGTGCTGAGATTACAGGGGTGAGCCACCACACCCAGCCATTTCTATTTCATACTCTGAAAGAATCATGAATTTAGAAGTGCACAGTTTCTCCAATCTGTCATGCTCGCATTAAACTATATTTACAGCTTTTGTAGCACAAAACGATAATAGGAAGTTTATGGGACCATCATTTAAAATAAAAGTTATGAAACTCTGAATGATGTTAACAGAAAAAGAAGATACATTTCAAGCTGGTGGATGTAACAGGTGGGTAGGAACGCTTAAAGGGGGTACTCATGGGATGATTTTGGAAAATTAAGACTACATGTGCTATGAAAGGATTAATGTCACAGTGTCAGTTAAGACTTCCCAAATGCAACAGCTGCAAAAATATCAAACCCTACTCTGAGACTGCGCTCTTTCCTGATGCAATATTATAATTTGCTGAATAGGAGGCATCCACAGGTTCTCATTTTAATTTCCTTTTCTTTTTTCTTAGCAAAATTATGGAGCAGGTTTGTTAAATAGATGTTAAATAAAATGATCAATTAAAGCTGTTTTATGAACTACAGGTACTAAAAATTAGAATTTGCCTCATAAAATAATGTCCAATCGCTCCAACATTGGATGATCAAACAGAATATTGTAGAAGGCAGAGAGGGACTTCTATTTGGTTAGGTAAATTCTAATGTCTCTACCTTCTCTTTGAATCTATGATTCAAGGTCACGGAGGGAAAAAACTCTTTCAGAGTTTAATCTGGAACTGGGGGATTTTTTTTTCTTTAAAGAAAAGGGAAGAGAAGACAGAAGAGTCATGATGCTTAATCTCTAAAGTCAGGGACTAGAGGAGGCACCCCAAGAACTGAATTCACTTAAATCAGAAGAGTCATGATCCCTAATCCCTAAAGTCAGGGACTGGAAGAGGGGCCCCAATAACCAAATTCACTGAAATCAGAAGAGTCATGATCCTTAATCCCTAAGGTCAGGGACTAGAGGAGGTACCCCAATAACTGAATTCATTTAAATTATCTGATTGCTCTTTAATTTCTTCCAGTGTACAGTTCAAATCTCTCATAATAAAGTATAGTTTTTACTGAATCATATCTGGGTCCCTGCCTGTGGTAGACAGTGGAGAAAAGAGGGAAAATGTCAAAGTCCAAGGTTTAGGGTCAGAGAGGCTGGAGCTCAGAGGAGCGGGTCTTTAATAAGCACATCCCTCTCTCCCCTGTCAATTTCCTGATGATACCAATGAAGTATGACTGGGAGCTGACTCAGCATGAAAAGTAGTGCAATGTCCCATTTTGGTCATATTTTCCTTTATTGGTCTTGGATGATCACATAAAACAATAGTAGTGCACCTTAGGAAAGGCTGTTTCAATTTGGCCTTTGCAGGTCATCTGCAAGGGCTCCATCAAACTCCCCGTAGAACTGACACAAAAGGCTTTTGGCTATTTTAGATCTGCAAGTACAGCGAGAGAGAAGAGCAGAAGGCATTATTTACTATTTACCTCTCCAAGAGTGTGTTCACCATTTTTTCAAAAGTCTCGTCACATCTCAGAAGTGGGCTGGTGATCCCCCACTGCAGAGACTTGCTGTACTCATTCAAGCCAAAGTACAGCTTCTCCTCGCAGCCCACGTCCTCCTGGTTCAAAATACAGAGCAAAAACCCAATGAGGACAGGATGTAGTGTGTCTTGTTTTCCAAAAGGGGTAGGGGAATCCCTACAAGAGGTTATTTCCTGACAAGTAAGAAAAAAAAATGTGTTTCATTATGTAACCCATCACCAACTCTGCAGTCATCTCTGAGGCACTAAGTAAAATTTCATTTCAAAGAACTGAATATGTGATTAGTGGAAAGTTGGCACACTTCCTTCGGGCACATGGTTTGTTTTCTTTATCTTTTGTTGGGATACACAAGGTCAGACAGTCTCAATTCTCAGCCTTTTTCCCTGCTGGAAGCAGTTCTCTATACAGATACACAGGCTCTCCTCAGAACTCTGTGGAGACTGACAAACTCTCTGTTACAGAAACCTTAACTTTTCTGACATCATTCCACACTGGTAACTCATAAAAGCTTATCTTTGCAAACAAATTTTACTTTAAAAATGGAATATATACTTTCCTTAAACAGGATCCACAGTATTTAATGTAGCCCCTTCTTGATGAGTCAGTCATCACTATGAAAATGAATAGCTATTTCAGGACGTGACACAAGGATGCCCTCAGAGGATCTTGAGACATGTGATAAGCTGCTTGTCCTTAAACTCAGAAGCTCCAGAATATTAAGTAAGCTTTTTGAGTTCATGAATCTGTTTTTATTTATAGTTTTCTTTTGCATCTTTTCTACATTAGCTTTTTACAGTCACTTCTTGCTGTCATGTTGCCTGTGCCATCTGGTCTCAATTTTGTTATTTATTATATATTGACATTTTTATTTAAGCACTCTCCAACTCATAAAGGAAATAAGGCAGCTTTAAAAAATATGATAAGATAAAAATACATTAAGCAGTCAGAGAAAGAAAAAGCAAAGGTAAGAGAAGAAAGATTGGGCCAGGGATAAAGTTAGTATTCCCCAAAGTGCATGCCAGAAGTTTCTGCACATTTTGTTAGAAGTGGGCTACAAATTTGGTAGTCTAAATTCTGAGCTTTTTTTTTTTTTTTTTTTTTTTTTTGAGATGGAGTTTCACTCTGTTGCCCAGGCTGACGTGCAGTGGTGCAATTTCTGCTCACTGCAACCTCTGCCTCCCAGGTTCAAGCAATTCTCCTGCCTCAGCCTCCCAAGTAGCCGAGACTACAGGCACGCACCACCACACCCGGCTAATTTTTTTATTTTTAGTAGAGACGAGGTTTCATCACGTTAGCCGGGCTGGTCTCCAATTCCTGACCTCAAGTGATCCATCCACCTCAGCCTCCCAAAGTGCTGGGATTACAGATATGAGCCACTGTGCCTGGCTGGTTCTGAGCTTTTTAGTAACCATCTAAAGAGAAACAACTGTATGATTTATAAGGTTCATGAGATAAAAATAAAGCACGTTTTAACTGGCAGATTTTAATTTTTTGAGCCCCCCCCCCCCACCAAAGCCCTGCTTTTTGGAATAGGGTTTTATTTGAGAGTAAATAGGCTTTATGAGAGCACCAGACTATGTTCTTAGAGATACTGGAGACTGACAGCATAGATTGAATGACATCTATTTTCAAGGCTAGAAGCCTTTGCTTGTTTCCTTCTGGGCTTAGCTGTGTTCTAGATAACTGTGTCAAATAAGTCATTTCACAGGAAAAAAGTCATTCATCTAAGTTTCCCTCCTCATCTGGACCGCAGACACAGAGTCATTTGGAAAAACTTTATGAAATATGTACTTGGTCTTCACATTTTCCTCTAACTCTTGGCCCATTTCGTTGGGAAAATAAATCTTATTCTGAGCCTGCTGCTCCTCCTGACACAGCATTAGAACTGCTGGATACGACGCATCCACCTTGCATCCATCCACCTGTCCTCGTTTTCATTTCTCTTTCTCTTTTCTTAGCCGGTTGAGAAATAGATGGCCTGTGATTAACTGCAGCCATTATGGGTTTTGAGAACTAGAGCTACTAAAAATTAGAATTAGAAGTGAATACTTTCCCCATCTGTTCTGTTTGCATTAAACTGTAACTATGGTTTTGTACGTGTTATAAAAGTTTTAATAGAAATGAGTGGAACCATCCTTTAAACCATGAGCTATGAAACTCTAAATGATTTTACTATAAAGATTCGTTTCAGGTGTCATAAATCGTGTGATGTACTGAATCACTGTTTCGGGGGGAAGAATGTCCCTTCTCATAAGGCAAACTCCCAGCTCTGGAAGGCCTGCCCTCTCGGTGATCCTCTATGCTCCCTGTGCTTTCGCTGCTGTCTCTGCCTTTGCTCCTGTCCAACGCTCTTCTCTTCAAACACTGTTCCCCGGAAGGTTACCAAGGACTCCTGAGGCCAATGCCAGTGGTGTTGACTTGCTGGTCCTTGGCCTCACTGCCCTCTTGGCAGTTCTCTTTGTTATTTTATTCCATGATTCTAACCACACCAGCTGCTTCAATAATCATTGTTTATTAAAAAAAAAAAAAAATCCCTAATCTACATAATGGTATGCTCACCTCCATCTTAACTCAGTCTTAAAGTCAGTCCCATGTGCCCTCCACAAATCAAACTTCTTTCAGGCCAGGAGCAGTGGCTCACGCCTATAATCCCAGCACTTTGGGAGGCTGAGGAGGGCAGATCACTTGAGGTGAGGAATTCAAGACCAGCCTGGCCAACATGGTGAAACCCCATCTCTACTAAAAATATACAAAAATTAGCTGAGCATGGTGGTGCGTGCCTATAATCCCAGCTACTAAGGAGGCTGGTGCAGGAGAATCGTTTGAACCTGGGAGGCGGGGGTTGCAGTGAGCCGAGATTGTGCCACTGCATGCCAGCCTGGAGACAGAGCAAGACTGTCTCAAAAAACAAACAAAAAGCTTCTTTCACTTCTGTTTTCCAACTAAAGACAACACCTCAAAAATATTTCTGGTTCTTCCCTCTCTCTGAATAAACAAATCCTAGAAAATTTACCATGTCTCCCATCCATTTTATAGTCAGGATGATTTATGTATTTATTCATTCTAACCCAAATTATCAGAAACGCCACTGACTGATCTACTTCTAGTCACTTTGCCTTAGCCTGTAGATTGAATGAACTGCCTCTCAGTAGCTACTAAAGCTGAATAGATGTGTACTTGATGACCCAGCAATTTCACCCTCAGACACCCAAAAGAAATTCATACATATGTTTACTAAAGGATGTACCAGGATGTTACAGCAATACTATTTAAAATAAATGAAATGGGATAGATAAATGAATTGTGGTGGAGTCATACATTGTAACACACACACAGACAGAGCAAAAAGAATGATTTATGATTCAGCCAGGTGTGGTGGCTCACGCCTGTAATCCCAGCACTTTGGGAGGCCGAGGCAGTTGGACCACCTGAGGTCGGGAGTTCGAGACCAGCCTGACCAACATGGAGAAACCCCATTTCTACTAAAAAAATACAAAATTAGCCGGGCGTGGAGGCACATGCCTGTAATCCCAGATATTTGGGAGGCTGAGGCAGGAGAATCGCTTGAATCCTGGAGGCGGAGGTTGCAGTGAGCTGAGATGGCGCCATTGCACCCCAACCTGGGCAACAAAAGCGAAACCTTGTCTCAAAAAAAAGAATGATTTATGATTCATGCAAACTATAGACAAATTTCACACACAAAATGTTGAGCAAAGGAAGTCAGATACAAGAGAGTACATACTGCCTGTTTCCATTTACATAAGCTCCATACTGAGCAAAACAAATCTGTGGTATAGGAGTCCAGAATAGTGTTACCCTTTAGTGGGGGTGCCTAGAAGGGACACAGGACTTCCAGGGTGGTGGTAATATTCTGTTTATTGATCTGAGTTCTGGTCCCGCAGGTGTGTTTAGTTTGTGGAAATTCATCAACCTGTACATTTACATTGTTAATATAAACAAGAAATAGATAAATTCTAATAATGCTATGTATATGTATACCCTTGCTAAAAAATCCTTAATGTCTGTGTAGTAAGTGTAAACTTTGCTAATTTGGCACTCACGGCTCCATGTGTATATTTTCAGGCTTCCTTTGCGTCCTATGAGGCATCCTCTGAAAAATGCCCACAATGTCTGTCCTCTGTGTCCCCTGCCCACACTGTCTGCTGCCAGGAGTGCCTCCTCCTGCCCCCATCCCCCCGCCCATCCTTCCTGTCTTTTCAGGGCCATCCTCTGTCCTCTGTTTCACACGGAGCCTCCCCTGGACCTC
Organism: Cheracebus regulus; assembly: GCA_963574635.1. NCBI lineage: Eukaryota > Metazoa > Chordata > Mammalia > Primates > Pitheciidae > Cheracebus > Cheracebus regulus. The sequence goes on from CAUYQU010056073.1 coordinate 13,207, forward strand.
TCAAATTAATGTGACTCCTCCCTCACTTCAACCCCTGGAGCGTTTTGATTTTTTGAACTTGTCTTATTCTCCTCTGGGTAATAGTAACTTAGATGTGTACTTTGTTCTCCTCTAAACCACCAGTTTTCTTTTTCTTTCTTTCTTTCTTTTTTTTTTTTGAGTGTTACTCTGTCACCCAGGCTGGAGTGCAGTGGCGCAATCTCGGCTCATTGCAACCTCTGCCTCCCAGGTTCAAGGGATTATCCTGCCTCAGCCTCCCAAGTAGCTGAGATCACGGGTGTCCACTACCACATCTTGCTAAGTTTTGTATTTCTAGTAGAGATGGGGTTTCACCATGTTGGTCAAGCTGGTCTCTAACTCCTGACCTCAAATGATCTGCCCGCCTCAGCCTCCTAAAGTGTTGGGATTACAGGCGTGAGCCACCGTGCTTGGCCTAAACCATCAGTTTCCTGTGTGTTCTTTAAAGATTCAATACAAGTCCACAAGTGTGCTCAATCATATTTTTTAAATTAAATTAATTAGCTTTTTTCCAATTATTCCTCCTGGGATACTGGCTTCAAAATTACTAAAGGAGGCTAATCATCAGGAGCTTCTCCCTTATATGTATAAAGTTGTAAATTAAATTAAGTGAGGTTTTTTTTTTTTTCCTTTATTCCATGTTGATCTCAATTTCAGGGATGATTTCTTTAAACTTTAAATTGAAGAAGAGTATAATAACTCTCCACCTCTCAATTATTTTGAATAAATCCCTGGTATCATATCTTTAATCCAAAGTACATAACTAGATATGTCTAAGATAAGAACCCCTCCCCTCTTTTTTTTTTTTTTTGAGATGGAGTCTTGCTCTGTCACCAAGGCTGGAGTGCAGTGGCGCAATCTCGGCTCACTGCCACCTCCACTTCCTGGGTTCAAGCAATTCTCTAGCTTTAGCCTCCTGAGAAGCTGGGATTACAGGAAACCGCCACCACACCCAGCTAATTTTTGTTTGTCTGTTTTTTGAGACAAAGTCTCACTCTTATCTCCCAGGCTAGAGTGCAATGGCATAATCCTGGCTCATTGCAACCTCCACCTCCTGGGTTCAAGCCATTCGTCTGCCTTCACCTCCCAAGTAGCTGGGACTACAGGCGCATGCCACCATGCCTTAACAACTTTTGTATTTCTTGTAAAGATGGGGTTTCACCATGTTCCCCAGGCTGGTCTTGAACTCCTGGGCTCAAGTGATCCACCCGCCTTGGCCTTCTGAAGTGCTGGGATTACAGAGGCATGAGCCAATGTATGCAGCTAAAATGACTTTTTTTTTTTTTTTTTTTAAAGACGAGGTTTCACCTTGTTGGTCAGGCTGGTCTTGAACTTCCGACCTCAGATGATCCACCCACTTTGGCCTCCAAAGTGCTTGGATTACAGGCGTGAGCCACCGCACCCAGCCATTTCAAGTCATCCTTTTTTTTTTTCTTTTTTTGTTTTTTCAATTTTTTTTTTTGAAGATGGGGTTTCACCATGTTGGTCAGGCTGGTCTTGAACTCCCAACCTCAGGTGATCTGCCCGCCTTGGCCTCCAATAAAATGACTTTTAAGGAAAATTATTTTAAATGTGTTTCTCTATTTCATGGTAGGAGAAAATAAAGGGCAGAGGCTATTGGTCCTTCTTCCTATCACTGGGGTGTGATCCCTTTTGAAAAAGACTGAATTAGGATAGTTCTCTCTTCACCCCAATAATATATTGAAATTTAATGTGTAATAGGAAAACTATCTGTGGGATTAATAAAAGAATTAATCTTGGCCGGGCATGGTGGCTCACTCCTGTAATCCCAGCACTTTGAGAGGCCAAGGTGGGTAGATCATCTGAGGTTGAGAGTTCAAGACCAGTCTGGCCAACATGGTGAAACCCTGTCTCTACTAAAAAAATACAAAAATTGGGCCAGTCATGGTGGCTCATACCTTTAATCCCAGCACTTTGGGAGGCCGAGGCAGGCAGATCACGAGGTCAGGAGATCGAGGCCATCCTGGCTAACACAGTGAAACCCCGTCTCTACTAAAAATACAAAAAATTATCTGGGTGTGGTGGCACATGACTGTAATCCCAGCTATTTGGGAAGCTAAGGCAGGAGAATCACTTGAACCTGGGAGGCGGAGGTTGTAGTGAGCTGAGATCGTGCCACTGCACTCCACCCTGGGCAAAAGAGCGAGACTCCATCTCAAAAAAAATTAATTAAAAAAATAATTATTCTTTCCATTAATTCTCTTGGCAATCCCATTCTTTGTTAGAGCAACTTAGCAGCTGCTTGGGTAGCCCACAGGTCCACCTTGTAGTTTGGAGGCAAAGGAACTCTAGTAGCTCTATTATCTCACCCCTAACTCAACTGCCCAATAAATGACTGGAGCTGGCACAGAGAAGATACCAAGAAAGGAACAGCTCAAAGTAATCTCTAGTGATAAAGAACATACTGAGTTAGTTCTCATAAGGCAGTGTCTGCTGAAGACAGTAAGCTTCAAGGACATGAGCTGGCTGCCTGCAAGGAACAATCCAATGCTCAAAGACAAGAGCGCAAAGTCAGAGAAAACTACTTCATGACAGAATGAAAGACACTGGGTTGATAAATGTAGTTTTATATAAGACATTTTTGGTGTTTTATACTTAAACATGTTTATTTTAAAATATCCAGTGTTCAATATTTTCAAATGAAGGATCCATTGCTTAATGGCTAATTTATTTATTTGGTTATTTATTTTTTGAGATGGAATCGAATTCTGTCACCCATGCTGGAGTGCGGTGGCATGAACTGGGCTCACTGCAACCTCCATTTCCTGGGTTCAAGAAATTCTCCTGTCTCAGCCTCCTGAGTAGCTGGGATTACAGGTGCCTGTCACCATGCCCAACTAATTTTTGTATTTTTAGTAGAGACAGGGTTTCACTGTGTTGGCCAGGCTGGTCTCAAACTCCTAACCTCATGATCCACCTGCCTTGGCCTCCCAAAGTGCTGAGATTACAAGCGTAAGCCACCGTGCCTGGCCTAATTTTTATTATTTTAATGAAACTCATATTTCTTTTCTTTGATAGTATATTTAGCAGTTTGTAGATCATAGAAAATATTTTTCAATATTTAGAGACTGGAGTAAAAACTATAAAGCCCTGGATATATCCAGTGTTGAGACGGGTAGTCTCAATGCATTCAGTGCTTATGGTGTAATTTAAAGTAACAGTGTCATCATCCCATTCCATACAGAAGACTATGAAAACTGATTTAAAACAAAACACAGTTGCTAGAGGAGCAAGAGAGTAATTAAGAGTGATACAGATATCAGACTAAAACATGACAAAGAGGTCATCCAAGAGGACAATACAATTTCAGGCCTCAGGGTGAAATTAATTACATAAAGGCACAAAGGAAATATAGGATATTGATGATGGTCTCAAATAACATCAGCTCTACTTTTTGGAAAACTATATAGGATGGATGATTTGATATCTGCATACCTAAGAAAAGAACCACCTAATCAAATTTATATAGGACACTATTCACTAGCCTTTAGTCTTATAATAATTGTGAATATATGGAACTTTTAGAAGATACAGAACTATGTTAGATTTTTGAACTGTTACATAAACCATTATGTTAGATTTTGAATTCTTGTGAATATGGTCTTAAGCCATGACCACATTTTGTTACAAGGTCCTACCCCCTGGCGAACTGAGAACATGACTGTATCAGAAAGCAGGCAAGAGACTCACCCCGGTATCCAGCTGTATCCAGTGAACCTCATTGTTAGTGCTAATGCGGGACTGTTGGGTCTGTAGAGTGTATGGGAAGGAGCTGACCTGGAGCACCAGGAGGTTGAAAGCTTCCAGAACTTCTCTGCAATTAATGACTCTATCAGCTAGTCCATGACTGGGTTCACCATGTGACAAAGAGCCTGAGATGACACTGTAGAAATATTGAAAGTCAAATTAATACCTCATTTAATCAATTAGATGCAGAATCAGACACTAACATGGAGGTAATTTTTTTTTTTCTTTTTTTTGAGACAGAGTTTCACTCTGTGGCCCAGGCTGGAGTGCAGTGATGTGATCTTGGCTCACTGCAACCTCCACCTCCCAGGTTCATGAGATTCTCCTGTCTCAGTCTCCCGAGTAGCTGAGACTACAGGCACATGCCACTTTAGTAGAGATGGGGTTTCACCGTGTTAGCCAGGATGGTCTTGATTTCCTGACCTCGTGATCTGCCCACCGTGGGCTCCCAAAGCGCTGGGATTACAGGCATGAGCCACTGCACCTGGCTGAGATAATGTTTTAGTTTCTATTTTTCTGTCTTTTTCAATTGGGAGCAGAGTAGAAACAACCAAAATTTGATGTGGAAGGGAAAAAAATTTACATTACTTCTTTTCAGACAAGTTTCAGGAATATGTTTTTTTTTTTTTTCCTTTTCAGTTTATCCCTGATATACCCCAAAGTGCAAACTCAGTTATTTAGGGCAATGATATCTAAATCTGCAGTTGGGCCAGGCATGGTGGCTCACGCCTATAATCCCAGCACTTTGGGAGGCCAAGGTGGGCAGATCACCTGAGGTCAGGAGATCAAGACCAGCCTGGCCAACATAGTGAAACCCCGTCTCTACTAAAAAAAGTACAAAAAAATATTAATCGGGTGTGGTGGTGTGTGCCTGTGATCCTGGCTACTCGGGAGGTTGAGGCAGGAGAATTGCTTGAATCAGGAGGAGGAGGTTGTGTGTGGTGAACAGAAATCATGCCACTGTATTCTAGCTGGGCAACACAGCAAGACTCTGTCTCAAAAAAAAAAAAAAAAAAAAAAAAAAAAAAAAAAAAAAAAAAACCCCCAAAAACAACAAAAAAATAAAAAAAAAAAAATACCAACAAGAAAACAAATACGTAATAGAACCCCAATGAAAACCACAAA
>CAUYQU010056074.1:0-111827 GCA_963574635.1 Cheracebus regulus
ACAGCCTGAAGTTCCAGAAAACAACCCTTCATATCCCTGCAAGCCATTAGAAAATCTACGTCTGCTTTTCCAACAAGATCCTCAGGGAAGTAACCATGCATAAGTCTAATTTATATCCTGGCATTAATAGGGCTATAACCCTCAACTTTGCTATCTCTCGAACTCCAATTATCCTTTTCATAGTGGGAAAGGAACCTGTCTCTTCCTTGGAAAAATGCTGCTATCTTGTAAACCAGTTAAGTGTTGTATTGAACTTAGAACTCAGGAATCAATCAAACAAGGGGCTAAAGACCTTCAAGAACCTGGCGCTGTTCTCTCCTAGGCTCGTTTATAACCATTCTATATTTGTTGGCCTCTGGGCCTCTCATCTTTAACCACCTTGTCAAATTCATTTCTTATGGAACTATAGGTCACAAATAATCCTGCCTCTGGAACCCCAAATGTCCTTGGCTCATGAACTCTATCGTGGACCTCTAGATCCACCTGCACCCCTGAAAGGCTCCCCTCTGGAGGAAACTTCAACTGCAGAATCCCTTCTACACCTCATTTCAGCAGAAAGTAGTGAAAGAGAATCGACACCCATGTTCCAACAGAAGTTGGGCTTTCCTGTTCAGAGAGAGGGAATGAGGGAAGGTGTTCTCTTTCTGGGTCCACAAGGGGGTGTAGTTTTAAGGGCAAGCACGTCCCAGCACCATGCCCTCCTCCCATCTCTCTCCATCTGGGAGATTTGACAGTTTATGTTTGAATTTCGAGGGCTTGGGAAGAAACTAAGAGTCAATCACTCCAGCAGAAGTTATAAGGAACTCCTTTCATTGGCCTGGGGTTTTAGAGAAGGTGAGGGTTCCTCCCTTTCTTCCACACCCCTTCGGACTCCATGTTTGGGTCCCCTTCCACGAACACTCCCTTCGTGGGTCACAGTATATGCTATGTAGTAAAGATTCATTTATCTTTAAAGTATCTATATTCAAATAAGTGAAAACAGATTAGACGTTGGAAAGACCACATTTCTGTTCTTAGGCTGCCTCTAAATCACTGTGTGCCCTCACAGCTATTATTTGACATCTTGGTTTTCAATTGTAAAGGTAATAATTTGAATCTGATTATTAATAAGAAACATTACTGATGTAAAAGTTTTTAAAATTAATATGCACTGAAGTATATTTAAAAAGTAAAAAAAAAAGGTGGAGCAGAGAGAGAATAATTAGAGAAAAAGTGATCAAATTCAACACCAGAAAGTCAGTCTTTATATTAACAGATATATATCTGCTATATTGTATAGCTTTTAGTTATTATTTCTATGGAGAACCTCAGGAAGGCAGGTAAATTATGTTTATTTCTCCCATTTTACAGATTAAGAAATAGAGAAAGAAATGATTAGCTGTCAGCACCCTTACCAGAAAAGCAAAGACTGGTTTTGCCATCAAAACTTGGTTCTTTGGGGGACCCATATTCTGCTTAGTTTGTGAACTGGGATGGAAGGGAAGCCTACATGATTGGGCTATACAGGCTGTCTTCTTCTCCTGTTATGCATGAATTACTCTGGAGGACTGTCTTCTAATAAACCAAAGGATTCTGATAAATGACATCTTCAATATAAAAGCATATGCTCACTACATTTTCTTTATTCTACTCAATTACATGTCAACCTCTCCATTTCAATCCTTTTTTGCCTGTTTCAAGAGATACAGACCTTTAATGTAACAGATATTGATAATCTTCTGCTTGTATCTTTCAGAAGTATAATTTCTCTTTTAATGTAGGAGTTTCTGTATGTACAGTTTCAGTGTTTAAAGAGTTACTATGGTATTTTACAGAAAAACAATTCATACTACTTTCACCAAGGTGCACAGGTTTAATTTTTCTAGATCTGAACTATTCTTCATCTTTTGAGTTTTCCCTTTTACTGTTGTTAAAATTCTCAAAACAAACATAACGTATCTTGAGTTCTAACAATGGTTAATGTTACTTATTGCACATATTGAAATATATAGAAGCTCCTTATTCAAGTATTAATTTCTTAAATTTTCTCAAAAAACTATATATATACATTTTAAAATATTGTTATATTGATGAATTTGTAATGCTTAGTAGAACTTTCAGTTTAGATATGCACTTGATTTTTAGCAAAAAGAAAGTATAGCAGACATATGAAGGTAAAATTTTCAAGTAATATACAAATCAGTTCTTGGTAATGAATAAATATTTAAATCAAATTATATATTGAATTTTTACTAGATACTTTGTTAGCTAAAGTGAAAATATGGACAAGACATAGCCCCAAGTTTGTAGAAATTCAGTGGAAAGTTCCTGGCAGTCATATGAATTGCCAATTTCCTGTAGCTCAAATATAGATTAGAATGATTTTTATAAATTTATAACTAAATATGCTTTAATATTTATAACATGATTTTTAAATTTAAATACAACTATAAATCATTTACTTACTTATTTTCACCAGATAATGCATAATGTATCTCAGTTAATCATCAGATTTATATATATATATATGTGTATCATCAAAATACAAATATAAAAATTCTGAATTCAAAGGAAAGAATATTTGACAGTAAATATAAGTGAGCAAGAAAGTTTTCTTGCCTCCAGTCTGTCAATATCTATAATCATAGCCTTATTTTCAATTAGTTGATTGGGTGATTAGTTTATCTCAATGAGCCATATTTTCAATGACGTTTAGAGGTGTTTTCTCATTTTCTTTTCGAATTCATTTTTAATGTCAAAAGCAAACGAGGGAACAAATGTAGTATCAGTTCTTATACTTTATGTAATTTTATTATATCTCGTACTGTTAAAGAAAACATATGCTTCTTTTACTTTTTCTCTTTTTCAGCTTACCAGTTCTCCATAGGTTGCTTCTACAGCATCTTTTACCTTATAATGAAATGAATGTGATACTTATTAGGGTTGGAGTTGATGATTAAGATGAAAAGTGAAAGCAAAAAGTTCACAATAATCCCTTCTCCTATGGGGACTCTAAACTTATTTTGCTGACATTGACTTCTTTGCCAAATCAAATAAAACAATGATAAATAGGTTGACCTATTGCTACAGACATAAATACTGAAATATTGCTTTTTCTGATAAAGGTAATTTCATATGAATGAGAAAGGCATGTTTCATCAATGTGAACTTAAACTAATTTAGTTGCCAACACATGATAATTTTACTTATGTCAAGTAACCATTGAAAAACATTAAAAATTAAATATGGGTTATATTATTAGATCTATCATTTTTTTAAAAAATCATGAAAATGTTAACTTCCTTGAAACCTAACTCTGTACTTAAGATTCTAAAGCAGCATTGCTCCCCTAATGCACAGCTTTGCTTCCCGACCTAGAGAACAATCTGTTTTTTGGACTTACACATTTTATTTTCAAAACTTGGCATTTCATACACTTACACTACTTTATCCTGTACGTTAATCATTTTGAGCTGATTGAATGACTCATTAGATATTGCATTCAGGATTATTTCTGTTAATATTGAACATTTGTTGCTTAGTCAAACATCTAACTACTACCTTTAGAAATCAGTGGAGTCTTTAAGACCACTGGCAAAGAGAAACGTGTGTATAAACAATACCCCAGTTAATAAAGTTCTTTTCCATATAGATTAACATTTTTGAAACCAATATACACATATACTGGAATTAAAGAAATGAATAAATGGATGGTGGTTGATTGTAGCCAAGTTTATCACTGTTGGAGTGGGAGGTTATATAAGCAAAGAAGGACATCTAGAATGTTCCGTATGCTAATGGATTAGAGTTGGAGAAATCAGTAGGAGCCATGTTTAACTTGATTAATACAGATACAGATGAAAGCATATCTAAATAGTTGTGTATGTATATACACACAAATTAGTACACCCACATATATTTCCTCTTTCTGTCAGTTGAGAGTCTGTAGAATTAAAGACATTCCAGTACCAAAGAATACACCTAGTGCTCAGGTCTTTGTTTCAATACCATTCTTATTAAAAGGAATCAGAATTCCTGGAGAAATGACTGATTCTAGGACTAGGGCAGGAAGTATGTAAGATGAGACTGCAACACTTTCTAATGCTCAAAGGAAGGAAGCAAGGAAGTGATCAATAAAAAATATGTATGCTCAACAAAAGGGTATGTCAACAGACACAAGAGCCAACTTAAAGAACTCCCAATGGATACAGCGGAAACAATTTGAACAATAAAATAAAGTAGTACTAAGTTATAATCCAAAGTATAAAATAAATAACCATGAAGCCATGCTGATATATAGTATAAATTATTTTATTTATGATTAAATAAAAAAGAGAATTAAAAAATGTGCAGAAAAACTCCAAATAATATATGTGGATACTCTGTCTTCAAGGAGGTAGAGAATAACTTCCTATTCCATTAGTATGTGCTCTAAATAATGACTGTCTTCCAACAAATACACTATGAAGAGGGGAAAAAATTAAAACCCCACAGTGATAAAATCTGACCTGTTAAACTTCAACTCAGTGATCAAGTTTGAAATCAACAGTGATAAATTACATTAGCAATAAGTACTCCTCATATGAATTGATAAGAATGGCATGTTATCTTTATAAGCTTCTTCCCAGAAAACCCATAAATCTAGTCTACTCGTGAAAAACATCAGACAAATTCCAATAGAGGGCGATCCTATGAAATACCTAACCAGTACTCCTTAAAACTATCAAGGTAACTGAAAACAAGGAAGGTCTGAGAAACATTTACAGTTAAGAAGAGCCCAATGAGATATGATAACTACATGTGGTATCCTAGAACAGAAAAATAATATTAGGTAAAAACTAAGTGTTGTGCTGCAACAACAGAATACTCTTGACGAGGCAATTTATAAAGAACAGAAATTTATGTCTTACAGTACTAGAGGATGGGAAAATTAAGATCAAGGTGCTAACAGGCTCAGTTGTCCAGTGAGGGCTGCTCTCTGCTTCCAAGATGGCACTTTGTTGCTGCATCCTCCAGAGAGAAGGAACACTGAGTCATTATATGGCACAAAGTAGGAGGAAACGAGAACCCAAGACTGTATGAATCTTCTTTACCAATGGCTCTAATCCCGTTCACGAGTGAGAAACTCTTATGGCCTAATAACTTCACAACGGCCCCACCTCTTAATACTATCAAGTTGGCAACACCCTAATTTTGGAGGGAACTCATTCAAACCATAGCACTAAGGAAATCTAACAAAGTATGTACTTTATAATCATTTAGTAATATTGGTTTATTGTTTATGACAAATATACCATGTTTATGATGAATGTAGTAAAGGAAGATGCTCATAAAATGAGAAAACTGGTGTGGGTATACAGAAATTTTTTGTATTACATTTATAGATTTTCTGTATATCTAAAAGCATTCTGAAATTAAGTTTATTTAGAAAAAATTTGTATAAAAATAAAAAGGTTAAAAAACCTTTTTTTAATAGAACTATTTCTAGAAGCAAATCAGTTTTGAACTATAGAGTTTCTATTTAAGTCACTTTCCAAGCTGGTATTTGTGTAGTATTCAGAATTATTTTTTTCTGGCACCATTAACAATCTGTGAATTCTTAAAAGAAAACTAACAATCACTTTCACAAAGAGTGAAACACAAAAGAGAAATTTGTCATTATATTTTCATCATAAAATTCAGATGCCAGTGTTAGCAATCTAATATTTCATTAATGTTTTAATCATTTATGAAAGCATATATTAGCTTATTAATATAATACTTAAACATGTTTAAAATATGCCTTTTTATTCCTAACAGAAATTATTTTAATTGTGAATATATAAAAGGATATATGCCACATAAATACAATTTAAATAAAAATAATAATATGCTTTTATCTTCACCATCAAGTTTTTAAAAATAGAAAAATACTAGCTCCTTAGCATTTCTTTGTGTCCCTGATAACATTTCTATTATCCTGACTTTTGTGTTCATCATCCACTTGAATTTTTTTTTTATCTAGCATGCATGCATACCTTAAATTATACATAGTTCAGTTTTGTAAAGCAAAGTACGAAGCATGAATCTTCCTACAAGAAAGTTCAATCTTGTCAATAAAGGTTGAAGGTTCCCAGGAAACATAAAGCAAATGGAGTCTTGGGTACACTGTCTAGTTTCAGTTTCCCTGAAGGTTTATAGGAGTCTCTTCTGGATAATTCATTGAGAAAAGGCTTGAATTCTCACAGAGACAGGACTCCCCATAGGTAGGACTTATGACAAGGTTGTAGTGTGGGAGATGGTCTCAAAATATAATATCGCAATACAAATATGGTCAATGGAAGTCAACTGTTCTCTCTTTTCTGCTCTAAACTCCCCATGACCCATCCCCAGCTCTCAGGAGTAAGCCAAAACAGAAATTTTCTGAAACTGTCCTCAGTTTATTCACCCCAAAGGGCAGGAGAAGAGAGGAGAAACGGAATCAGCCCACAATGGAAACAAAGTACAGAAAAGAATCTATGCTTGAAGTTTCCCAGGAGAGATCCTCTGTTCTATACTTCCATGGATAAATGTCCAGACCAGGAGTTGGGGATGGGAGGAGATAGTGGGGATGTCACCCAGCACCATGAGGGCAGGAAAAGAATCTGGAGACCTAACCATTTTCCAGGCAGTTGCTTTATAAGATGATAAGGTCATCATATACATATACATAATCCTTTGATTTTGTTGGTGGGAAAGTTTATAAACCAGATAGTCGTGTTAAAACTACTTGACCAAATGATATTAATTTATTTATATAATTCTCTCCCACTTTCTCTAGAAAGTTTTAACTGTATAACCAAATCCTACTTATAGCCATTTCGGGTAGTAAAGGATAGAAAATATTCAATAATTGGATCTTTAGAAATCAGTTTTTCAGTAGCTGCTGTTTTCCAATGAACAACTCTCAATAATTCATTACAAATGTAAACTGGGAAGAAGAGATCCCATGTATCTCAATCCATCATTTTGAAAAATAGAGAAGCATTTTTATTTTTCTAATTAACTATGTCAGCAGCACTTAATATTTAAAATGAAGCATTAATGAGTTGACTAGGAATTAAAATTTGCCAAGTTTATGACATTAACACTATAGTTATGTTACTTAAAATCCACTAGAACATTTAGAGAATAATATTATAATTATTAGATAACCTATCCTCTAGAGAAATTTATTATCTGACTACTGTCACTTAGTCATAGAACCATGTTATGCTACTGTTGTAGTTTGTTTTGTGCTGTTAGAATACCACAGACTGGGTAATTTATACTAAACAGAAATTGATTGGCTCACAGTTCTGAAAGCTGGGAAGTCCACTATCAAGAGACCAGAATCTTGTGAGGCACTGCTTTCCATGTCATCCTGTAGCAGAAGGGCAAAGAGAGGGCAAGAGAAAAGGGTACTAAACTAGTGCTTTTATAAGGAACCTGCTCTCACAATAATAAACCCACTCTTGCGATATTGGCCTTAATCTCTGAATGGGTCCTTATGACCTAATAATCTCTAAGTCTTCTTACTTCTTAACATTGTTGCATTGGGGATGGAGTTTCCAGCACATGCTTTCTGGGGAGATTTAAACCATAACACCTGCATTTCTGCATTTTTTCATTTATTTTTTCTTGTGAAAATAAGAAAGACTGGCAAGTGAGCACATAATTTTAATACTCTGAAATATTATGGCAACCATATGCATTTAATGCTTTCCATAAAGGAGGGCCAGTTCGGGAGAGCGCATTGGTGTCAGGGAGCACACAATACCTGAGATGAGTCCTGAAGCATGAGTGAAAGGAAGATGAAGGGAGGAAGAGGCATGCCAAATAGTAGAAATTAAGCAAAAGAAACAACACTCATGTGACAAGCCTACCTAGATCAGAACTGAGAGAATACAACATGGGAAGTGGAAAGAGATGAGGCTAGAGAGGCGTGCTGGGGTTAAAGTGGGCTTACATGCCATACTGCGGGGGCAGTCTTATCACAAATACATATCAAGTTAATCCAAAGTTTTAAGTAGAAAGGCACAATGGTTACAATTGCAAATAAGATGCATTGCTCTAAAGTAAAGAATGGCTTTGTGCATATACACCTTGAATTGCTTGTATGTCTTCACAAATGCACACATGTGGTTTTCCATGGTCAAATAATCCTTACTGTGAAATACATTTCTCCTCAAAAATCCCTATGAGCCTAACTCAATAAATTTAGAACTACAACCAATAATGTTTTTATATTTTGAGAACAGAAATTGTCTAAAATCTTTCTATTAAATTAATTAAAAAGCTGATTGGTGAAATTCAGGAATGGCCACACAGTATTTGTTGAAGGAAGAGAAGGAGAGAGGAAATTAATAATTTAAGCAAGTAGAGGCCATGTGCAGTGTCTCATTCCTGTAATCCCAGCACTTTGGGAGTTTGAAACCAGCCTAGCCAATATGGTGAAGCCCTATCTCTACTAAAAATACAAAAATTAGCTGGGCATGGTGGCATGCACCTGCAGTCCCAGCTACTCGGGAGGCTGAGGCAGAAAAGTCACTTGAACCCTGGAGGCAGAGGTTGCAGTGAGCCAAGACCGTGCCATTGCACTCCAGCCTGGGTAACCGCAACAGAGTGAGACTCTATCTCAAAAAAAAAAAAAAAAAAAATACACATATAATAATTTTAGCAAGTGGAAGTCTTAAATGTAGTTTAATTCTAGAATATTAGTTATAGCAAAATAATGTATTTCTTCCTTGTTTGTAATGTTTTTAATAAAGAAATCACCATTGTTATTTATCTGCTGTTCCATAACAAATTACCTTCAAATTAGTGACATAAAAAGCAGAGATGTACTATTCCTCACAATGCTGTAGGTAGGCTGGCTGGGTTCTGCTAGGTTCCTCTGTCCCACACTATGTTGGTCAGGATCACATACACAACTTCCTTCACCTAGGAACTCAGCTGGGGCTTGAAGATATAGGGTGGCTTCACTTCCAGGCAGACTTCCCCTCAGCTGCAGTGAACAGCATGGCTGCAGGCTTCCATTGAGAACTTCTCCCTCCATGTGTTCGGAACTGGGACTAAGTCATTCAGAAGGCTAGCCTGAGCATCTTCACATGGAGATCCCAAGAAAATGAAAGCTTCCTTGGCCTGAAAATTATACAGAGTCACTTCTGTCTCATTCTATTGGTAAAAGAAAATCATAGGGCAAATCCAACTTCAGATAGTTTTTTTGAAAAACAGAAACAGGTTTGTTTTTTTTTTCTAAATTACTGCAGGGCAAAGCATTTCATATCTTATTGGAAAGTCACCTGCATGTATAAAAGGGATTTCAAGCAGCCATGTGTGCAAATAACCTATCATATTGCTCTTTTTTTAATTATGAGAAGGCAGAAATATATTTTTAGATAGATACTAATGAAATCAACATGCACAACTAAAGAATATTAGTTTTTTTTTTAAGAAAATGATGCCTTTATTATTTTGCCAAAATCTGTAAATGTCATCTATTGGACTTTTTCTGAGAAAATTTGATTTAGACATGATCTGCAATGGAAAGTCTGCAAAGTCCTTTTGTGTGAAGTTTAATCAATGTAGACTGTGTAAAACTTGAGTTCATTAAATAAATAATACATGACTTAAACACCAAATATATAAATTCACACCTATCCCTTTTTAAAAAAATCGGGAATGTACTCATAAGAGACAAAGAAAGAGACACATTAAAAGAGGTTAATACCAATTATAAATTTACAGCTTATTATACACTGTTCAAACTAAAACAGATATAGCATCATTTAAGGCTGGAAACTGTGGCTAAAGGAATTAATCTGCTCTGCATGGAGCTGGATTTATTTAATCAATGTTGCTTCCACTAGAAAAGTGGATTAGTTTTTCTTCAAGACAGAGTTAAAAGTTTTGCAGCTAATTTATTTTAATAAGCATTCTTACTGATGGCTCCAAAAAAAGGTTGGGGAGGAGGGTGTGCTAAACTGTAATGAAGCACCAGGAAAGAAAGCATGACTTAATTATTTTTCTAGGGTGGATAATGAATAAATTAGCCACACTGCAGGTTTGCCATTTGTATAAAATTTATTACTTTTTCTTTAAGAAACGTATCATGACAAAGTCCATTTTTCTCCTGACTGCAAGCTGATTGATGGGGCAATGTCTGGCTGTGAAAGACTTCCTCTTCATCATTGTTTTGGCAATGTTGATACTATAAAGTGAGTTTGAAGTTTTCTTGAGTTCATGCTTTCCCACATAATTGCAAATGACAATTATGTTAACTCTTTTTTACAAGCTGTCTAATCATGTAAACTACAAAATGAATAACATATATGTGACCAAGTATATTAGCTCCATATGATTTTGGAGACTAATAATTCTTATATTTCTTAAGAGATTACAAAGCTGTGCTAGAAATATGATATCTCCATTGAAGCTAGAGGAGGTGGGTCTTGTAAGGGGCTACTTTCTTATGGGAAATGTGACAAATCAAGTTTCTAGTCTGGAGAAATGGATTCATAGTTTTAAAATTTTTTTTTAACATGCTGACATCCTATAAGTTTAAGAGAAATAAGAAATTCTAAATTTTTAAAATAAAAAGTTACATATGCAAAAAGATAGATATACCTATACATTACATTTATTTTTCTTTGATAGATTTTACCTTGCTGCCTGTGTACCCTGCAAAAAATCAGCTTCCATGCTAGTTGGAAAAGTATAAAATAATGTTGAAATAGCAAATGAATAATAAAAATAATCAGTAATCCAAATTCAATCTTGCAACATGCAATACCAAACAGTATTTTTTTAGCATTAAAATGGTCTTGGTTGTCAAGTATCAGGAATGGCTAGGGAAGAAGATACACAGATACCCTGTTCTTCTCTGTTCTTTCTGTTTATTAATTTTTAAACAACGTACTAATAGTCATAGTTAGTTTGCTACTTGTAGTTGAAGGGCATTAAATGCTTATTTTTTTAGAAAAGAATCTTCTTTCCTAAAGAACATATAAATATAACTAATTATAGATAGTTATAATATCTATCTTCCATCTTAGTCATAATAGATAAACCATTGGGAGGCTTTTTTTAAAGATAAAAAGCAATTTCATATATGCACACCATTGTGTGTATACATATATATGTAAACACAAACCAACTATATACGATCACAGAAAAGTTTATCTTAAAAATATATATTATCTGTGTCCTTCATTTATTCCAGTTTCCATTTTACTTTATATTAACAGCAAAACCTAATATATTTGCTTTAATTGAGTACTATTAACAAAGCTACATTTACCTGATAATTTGAACTTATTTGTAATGATTTTTAAGTCCCATAGATATTTACTGTCCCCTTGGACAATGGTATCCTCTAATAATGTAGAAAGTCTATATTAAAAAGAGACGATGATAGAGACATGTCCCTGTCTATTATTGAGAGCTAGGCTAAGCTTAATAACATCAGCAGTACCACAAACCAACTCAAAGAGGTTAAATTCAATCCTTATAAATGTCTCCACATGAGTATTTGCACCACATTATAAGAATTAAGAAATCTCTCTGCTAGGGTTAAGAGAATCGCTGTGGTTCTCCGACACTGTCCTGTGTTCCCACACCCCAGATTATCTCTATGTATTTGAAATGCTGTGAAGTTTCAGGTAGGTTCAGTGGTGTTTCATTGGGTTACAGTTCCTGTGGTGGGGATTTCTGATTCTGAGTACTCTCTTTTAGACATTCTTCCTTCTTTAAAGCAAATAACTCCAGAATCAGAGTCACACCTGGATTCCCTGCTCTCAGATATTTTGTTTTCATTTTTCTAGAAAGCTACTTTTCTGCCCTTAGAAGACACAAAATTAGAAGAAATAAACAAACCAATACCAGAATCTAAAGAGGAAATAAATTTCAAAATGTTTTCAGGCAAGATTGTAAAGTTAAATGTGAAAAACTCATCAATAATTTCATGTAGACAAATTATCTATTTGATATAAACTAAATCTGTTTATCAGACTAAGATTAAAATTTTAAGGCACAGTTGATACGAAGGCTAAAAGGATAGGAATTCAAATCAGCTATACAATGTGTGCAACACAGTGCAAAATAAAACTGCACGTCCTCCTTTTTCTAAAATATTAAGAAGTTTCAAACAGGAAGATCAGAGTTCTAAATCAAGCTTAGGGCCCTTCTAAGGGTAATGCCTTGTATAATTGCAGAAGTTGCATACACCCATGAAGCTGGCCCTGAAAAAAACTTACACATTTAAACTCATATTTTTCTATTTTAATTATTTAGACAAAATTATATGTAAAAAAGCATTAATGGAGTGGTTAAGATAATATGAAGATGTCAACTCTAGTAGCTAATGACTTACAAAAAAAATAGTAAGTTTGATTTTCTTCTCCAAAAGCTATTATGAAAATCCATTCTATTCTATTTAACGATTTAACATCGGGCCTTTTCTCACAAGCTTTCTCTATGGACTAAATCTATTTTTGCCTTTTCTTTCATAAAACAGAAACCTTTTCTTATCCACTTCCTTCATGTAGAGAGACACATTTGGCTTCAGTGATGAGTATAAAAAGCCTTAAATAACTTTGGCTACCTCTGGGAAAATGAGACTCCTCTTAGTGCTTAAATTAGAAAGCAATGCTTTTTATAGCTAAAGATCACCCATAAAACATTTCTTTTTTTTTTTTAGTTTCAAAGTTTGAAATTAAAAAGTATAAGTTCATTTTTTTTAATATTCTGGGAAAAAACTTGTCTTTAAATTTAAGTTAAATAACTGCTTTTAAAAGTGTTTATCTCTTGAAATTCCAACCTACTTATTTGAAGGAAAAACATCCAAGGATGAAAATAGTTAAAATTTGTTATGAACTATAACAACAGCATTTATTTTTAAAAATCAAATTAGAGGACTTAAATTTGAGCCCTTCTGCTCAAATTTAAAATTTTACTAAAATTACATCCTGTTTGTTATAAAATTTATTTGGGAAGGGGTCATATCATAATTATTAAAGTGCTATTTCCTGGGATTTGACTTATTAAAGACCTCAACTAAACTTTTCAGATTAAAAAAAATTATTTTCATTTGTGTTTTTTTAAAACTTGTGGCAGTTACTTTTTAAGAAAATATCTATATAAGATATTCTCAATTTAAAAGCAAATATTTTCTGATACTGCAAGGAAATAATTTTGGGGTGTAGCCATCATTTTTTACAATAAAATCAAGTCTATGAAATGCCATTTTTGGAATAATTTTTATTATATTACAATATAAAATTTACAGAAATGGTGTAAAATAATAAAAAGAGCTATAAATTTTACATTGTTTTACATACCACAATACCATGATCACAACCAGGAGTTTTAACATTGATCAAACACATTTATCTAATCCACAGTTTATATTCAACTTGTCCAATTGTTCTAATAATATTTTTTATTGATATTTTTGTTTCCACAATTCAATCAAGGGTAAGACATTGCATTTAATTTTCGTGTCCATTTTGTTTCTTTTTTTCTGAAATGATTCCTCAGAATCTCTTTACTTTCCTTGACCTTGATATTTTAAAATAGGGTAAGTCCTTTGTCTATAGAATGCCCTTATTTAGGGTTTGAGTGATTTTCCTCATAAATAAATTCACATTATGTATTTTTAGCAAGGCTACTTCAGAAGTGAGAACGTACATTTCTCAGAGCATTATTTCAGGGTGACATGATGTTGATATATATCTATTTTGGAAGTGACAATTTTGATCACTTAGTTAAGGTAGCAATGACTAGATTTCTCCACTATAGAATTAACATTTTTCTCTGTAATTTATACATAATTTGTGGGAAACTACTTGGAGACTATATACATAATCTGTTCCTAACCAAACATTCAGTTACTAGTTTTAGTTTCCACTGATAATTTTCAGATTCCACCGGTCATTCAATATATGTTATTTGGCATTATGTTGTAAGAAGGAGGTTTCTTTCCCCTTTTGTGTATGTATATATATATCTAATAATAAAAAAGTGGACATTAATAAGTTAATGCAATAATAAATTGGTTCCCTCAACAAGCATTTATTTAATTTTACCACTCTAGCAAACAATATTAACAGTAAAAGCTATATTAGACTATAAAATTTTTAGCACACCATAATTAGAAGCCTGTAGCCATAGATAACACTGAAAGAAGAGGAGAAGGAAGAGGAGGTTGAAGCAAAGGAGGAGGGAGAAGATGGAGGGAGATGGAGAGAAAGGACAAAAATAGAAGCAAAAGAAGAAGAAACAGATAAGGAAGAATAGAAGGGAAAGAGAAAATGGGGTAAGAAAACAAGATGAAAGATGATCAAAGAAGCCTACTATATGTAATGTAGTTAAGATTCAAGTTATTGTTAAATTATATCACTACAATGTCTTGTCCAATTATTGATAATTTTTAATATTTTTCTTGGAATAGCTATAAAAAGACAAGCATTTCTTCTGCTTTGGTACAATCACCTTTGAAAAGGCTGCCTCCATTGCACTCCACAATAGGAACCTCACGAAGTCTCTGGAGACAACCAAGGCTGAATCATAATTGAAGAGGTAGAGGTAGTTGGCTGTATTAATTCCATTTTTTTGGTCAAGTTAAAAGCCATTCCTATGTCAAATTTTTCACTGATTGACAATTACTTTTCAGAATAACAAAATTAAGAACATACCATGTAAATATTCAGATTAAGAGCATTTTAGTCTTTGGTTGAAGAATTTATAAAAATGTGAATTAAATAGACTATGAGTCATCATATCTGAACTCAATCGACATGACTTTTCAAAGTGGGATAGATCAAGGAATGTTTTCACACAATCCAAACCACCTAAAAAGCATGAATATAGGCTGTTTAACTGTTTTATTTTTATTACCACCATTTATGATATTTAAAATCTACAACAGAAATTTGCATAACATTAACAAAACATAAGTAAGTCATGCACATGATTTTTTATTAAATTCAGAGTATAGTATAAAACAGATTGAAAAGTTCTCCTTTCCAACTTCCACTCTTGAACATCCTCCAATCCAGCCTCCCAAAGATAATCATTTAAAAGCTCCTTGAACAAAACTAAAGAAAAAGATTTATTCACATACTATTAAATACCATATATTTAACTGTCTAGACAGTTTTGCATTATTGTTGTTTCTTATATTATTCATTTTTGCCCTCATTAAAAAAGTAACATTTATTCATTGGAGAGAAAATAGAAAATACAATCAACTAGAAAATATAAATAACCTATAACTCTAGTATACATATTAAGCACAGTTTAATGTGCCATAGTAATTTTAGCATATATATTTCTTCTAAGTTCCACCTCTCCTATTAATATTCTTTCTTTTTCCCTAACATTCTTGTTATGATTTTCTTTCATCATCTATCTACCTATATATTTATTTTTTTACTTCCACCATAGGTTAAATTGTATTTTTTGATGTTAATGTTATTAATTTTTTCTTTCAGTATGCAACAGTGTTCAGGTGTGTCGTCGTTTTGTGACTTTATATTTCTTTCTGTTAAAATATTTTAATCTTTTTAATTGCATTTTAATTTTCACTGATACTAGTAACTACACAAAATGGCATAATTGTACAAAAATTATGTATGTATTTCTTATATTTCCCCATAATTATTAAAAAATAATCAAAAATATTTATTTTATTTTATTTTCACTTTCTTTCAGAAAAAAGAATCGACAATGCATGTTAGGGTATGAGTTGGAACATATGAAATTGCCAGGGTTCAAAAGATTTTCTTACTCACAGAAAAATGGCAGTTGGATATGTTTCAATCTAAAGTCATCATATGATTTTCTAACTTTACCAAATATAACACCTAAAATACCTCACTTATTTCTTTGATGTATAGGGAGGTATGTTCCTATTTATCTGTAGTAAATTTCTTTTATGTCTTTATGTATTGACTATCATAAAACTATTTCACTACTTCTTATTAATTAGCAAGCAGTATATGGTACTATCACTTTTATTTGACTATCAAGTATTCTGCCAAGTTTTATTATATTTGTAATTTTTATTGGTTTGTTATACGTGTAATATTTTTTCTCCTTTGCTAGTCAAATCTGTCAATCACTTACTTCGTATTTTTCTTCCCCTTTGTATTTAAAGAGCTCTTTTTCATTGATATTACTAATAATATAATGACAGTCAGATTTTCTGAGATCTGATTAACATTAATTAATATTTCCTTCTTTTTCTTTTATGCTTTTAATTTTGTATTACTTTTCTATCTAAAATAATTGAATCTATTTTTCTAAATTTTTAGCTTAGCATATTAACAGTATTTTGAACATTTCTTTCAATGAAAATGAAAATTCTTACATATATGTGGTTCCTTTATCTTTTTATTCTATTCTGTTATATATATATATATATTATTTTCAAGGAGCACATAGTTTAATTATTATCTCTAAAAGTATATTCTAGTAGGCCAAATAAAAAATCCTGCATTTTCATTCTTATTTGTTAATGTAATTGCTATTTCCCAACTCTCTGATTTTTTAATTATAAGTGAATTATATCTGTAAATTCATATAATGGCAATTTAAAATGTTCATCTTCTTATTGAGGAAGTTTATATATTTTTTATTTATCCCTATCTTCTTTAATCATAATAATTTTATCATTTATTCACAATTTACATATAAAATGCATTTGCAAAATAGTTTCCAAGTAGTATCCTTTTCTTCAGTAAATATTTATTTGGAGCTCACTGTGGACTAGGCTCTCATGTAGAGAGGCTGGTTGTATATTATTGGTAATAGGACAGTTGAGCTTTCTGCTCTCATGGATTGATGTTCATTGAGAAATTGTGTTTCTGATAGTCAAATGAGGAGAAACTCACCATAAACAATTATGTAAATGGGTTAACAATAGAGGAGAACAAGCCTGAAAGAAAAATGAGGTGGAGGCAGACAGAGGGGGCAGAGAAAGGGAGAGAGAGAGAAAGAAGAAAAAGAGCCTACGCAGCACCTCTGAAGAGATGCACATCTTTGAGGATCCTAAAATCCCAGCAGTAACAATCAGCTATAGAGAACTTAAGTAGAGAAAAATAATGTATTTGGATAGCTAACAACATTAATGGATATTGTGAAGAACCAGTATTGGAGACTGTCAAAGTGAAAACAGACCAGAGAGCAGGAAACTGCTCAAGTCACACCACAAGCTTGTCTGTGGCTAGGAGACCACTGCCGGTAGCTTTGCTACTGGATGCTTGATTCCATTCCTACTTCAACAATGGCATTGACAGAGATGGTCTCTATCTTTTCCTGCAGCTTTGTGTAACTTCTTCATACTCAAAAGTCTTAGGCGACAGCCTCTGATTGCTGAAATCTAAGTTTGGTGCTCACACTCTGGTTCCCATGGAATAAAGAAAAGGAATATGTGTTGCTTCTCTCTCCCCTCCATTGTATGCATTGGAGCACAGTCACCAATCAAGATCCATATGAGGTTTGGCCAAATTGGAAGTTCAAATATTGGGCAGCCAAAAAGAAATAATAAATGTCCACTACTTGTTAACATCTGAGCTAAAACTTGGATGTAGAAAAAGACTATCATGCAGAGATTAATGGAAGAAACAACAAAGACAAAGCCTTTGAGTCAGAAATGAGACTGTGCATTTAACAAATGAAAAAGGAGGTCATAGTTTCTTGAGCAAAGTATAAAGTAGATTAATTTTTAGTTGTCCTTAATCATATTATAGGGAATACCTTTATATCTAACATAGAGCATTTTACATAAGAATTTTATGAATGCTTAGATTAGCTTAAAGAATTTCCTGAAAAGTTTAAATATTATATAAATTGCAATAATCATTTTTTTCACCTTTTGTGCATAAATACGGTGATATCCATTAAAAGACTTTCTGATATTAGAGACTTTATTTTAATACCCTTCTGGGTTTGATTCTTCGTTATTCTATTCATAGATGAAAATTCTCTCATCAAAACTGTGATTGAACTCTATGTCAATGCTCTTATTACTTTCTAAAAATAATCTAAATGATTCTAGATTTATTCTTTTGAAAATGTTTTCTTTTTATCATTTTAGATTAAATCATATAGCATAGTGGCTATATATGTGTGTGTGTATGTATACATTGTATAATTTTACATATATGTGTGTGTATAAATATATATTTATAATTTGAAAACATTATCTCATAAAACTGTCTGTAAGCAGCTTCTATAGTTTTACTTTACTTCATTGCCTACTGACTGGGAAAGATTGACATATTTGAGCTCTGGTGGCACCTTCCTACATCTCCCTGAGGCAGAGCTTAAGGGAGTTGCAGGTGCCTGTAGGAGCCACCGAATAAGTTGGGGTATCTCCAATCTTACTTTACCTTTACTAGTAGTATTGTTGCTGTTGTATTGGGATCTGTGTTTTCAAAAATGGCCATCTGTCTTGTTTGACCTGGATCTATTGACTTACTTAACTAAGGTCCTTGCGAGAATTACTGCTAGCTAGATGAACATGTTGGCAACAGAGTCCAAAGTAATTAGACTTTTGATTCATTGCTTCTTCATCGCCTGCTGCACTAATTCAACAATAATTCATGAAATCTGACTATTTCAGGTTGATTCCTAACTCTAATGTTTATTGGTTTGGTGACTTTCGGACAGCATTTTAACTTCACTTAGGAATAAATTGAGAATAATAATTTCATCAAATTCATAGAGTTTCATTTTGTTTTTTAAACTAACTGTGAGCCAGGGCAACACGATAGGATTCTGTCTTTACAAAAAATAAAAAAATATATATCTGGGCATGGTGGTGTGCACCTGTAGTTTCAATACTCTGGAGGCTAGGAGAGGTGGGAGAATCTCCTGAGCACAGGAGGTCAAGGCTGCAGTGAGCCCTGATCATTCCACTACACTTCAGCCTAGATAACAGAGCAAGACTTTGTCTCAAAAATAAATTTAAAAATTAATTAAAAATTAACGTATATTAAATTGCACTTCTTTTGGTGTATAGTTCTAATAATTTTAACATATGTATAACCATACCAGAGTACAGATCAGTGCCATAACCTCCAAACACTCTCTGTTATCCCTTTGAATTTATGCCTTCCCCTACAATGGTCCATAATGACCACTGATCTGCTTCCTAACTCTATATTATTGTATTTTTGAAGATGTTATATAAATGAAATAATATGGCACATATATGTTTGTGATTGTCTTTATTTCACCTGGCATATTACTTTTGAGTTTCATACAAGTTTTGTCCATCTATCATTCATTTTCTGAAAATAGATGAGTACTCTTCCATTGTATTGATGTACCACAAATATTTCTTTTTTTATCAATTAGCTCATTGGAGGACACTTCAGTTGTTTTTTATTCATTAGCTGATTTAAGGATGTTTCAGTTCTTTGAAGTGATTATATATAGAATGTTCTTACATGGGTTTTCTGTGAGCATAAGTTCTCATTTCTCCAGAGTAAATATCTAAAAATGAATTTGATGGATTATATGATATGTACATGTTTATTAGAATGGTCAACTTGTTTTTCTGAAAGACTATTATTTTGCATTTCTTCAAGCAATGTAAGAGATAGTTGCTCTGTATTCTAATTGGGACTTGGTATTGTCAGTACCTTTTTTTGTATAAGCCACTCTGATAAATACAGTTATATCTCATTATTGTTTCCATTTTCATTGACATAATGGTTAATGATATTGAACATCTTTTCATACATTTATCATTATCCAAATGTTCTCTTTGGTAAAGTATCAGTTCAAGTCTATTGCTTATTTTTATTTGGATTGCATGATTTTTTTTAGTGGTGGATTTTTTTAAATTAAAAATTTTATTTTTTTAAGAGCTGTTTAAGGTTCACAGCAAAATTGAGAGGAAAACACAAGAGAGTTCCCACATTCTCACTGTTCCCTCCCACACACATCGTCCTTCACTATCAACATTCCCCAACACTGTGGTAATTTTATAATCCGTGAATCTACATTGACACATTATTGTCACCCAAAGTCCACAGTTTACCTTAGGATCCATTCTTGATCTTGTACATTTTACCAATTTTGACAAATGAATAATGATATGTAGCTACGATTGCAGTATTTTATAAAAGAGCTTCACTGAATTAAGTAAAACTGGGTAATCATAAAGGTCTTCATTCTCATGGTCTTCACACTTAGGCAGGAGAAAGGTTGGTATTGCTATCTCAAAGGTGGCAAATGCAGAAGGAAATCCTAAAATAAGTGGGTCCATGCAATTGAAACCCATGTTGCTCAAGGGTCAACTGTATTGGTAGGTTTCATTTTCCAGTACTCTATTAAAATTTGCATTTTAATATTTTTAATGGTCTGTAGTTTTTTTTTCCTTATACTGTGTCTGCTTTTGATAATTTGGCAATGCTGCCTCATATAATAAGTTGAGGAGTGTTGCTTCCTCTTTTTTTTTTTTTAAAAGATTAAGTAGAATTGGTATTGTTTTTTTTAAAAAAAACACATTTGATAGAATTCACTAACAAACATTGGGCCAGATTTCCTTTTCTGAAAGACTCTTAAGTAGGAATTCAAGTCTTTTAACAGGGAGAAGACTAAGATTCTCTTGGCATTCTCTCCAGATGAATGGCCACATCTGAGATTACAGCTGTATTAAGTCCAAGCCAGGGGATACTAGAGGAGAAAAAATGTGGTAAAGTCAACACAAGTCAGTTGTGATGCAAATTTTGGTCTTCTTCCTTATCTGGCCTACTCTTATTTACTTTTTAGAATCCCCGAAGAGCTGTTCCTTGAATTACATCCAGATTTCGTAACTGTATTCAGTGGAACTGACAGCATGGAGTATTTTTACTCTCTCAATTGGAACGGAAGTTAAACTTTTAGGGCATTAAGGAATAATGGGCTTATATCAGAAAATTGCTTAGCATAGTACTGGAAAAAATATTTAAGACTTGATCAATGGCAGTTATTATGGGCAACTATTACTATTACTATTTTCCAGTACGGAGCTAAGGACTGAGATAGAGCTCTAAGCCTTTATGGTGCTTACATGTTAAAAGGAGCAATAGATAAGCAAAAATAACTAGTTATAACTTTTAGAAGCATACAAAAGAAAAGGAGACAGTGATGGGACACTTAGGTTATTATTGTGGAGTACTTTCAATTCATGAATATACATGCATTTATAGGGATTGTGAATTCCTGGGTGTTACAATGTATATTTTGATTATTCAGGGAGCTCTATACTAAGTGTATTATTAGTACATTTTGAAATTACAGAGCAAGTTACAGAGAAATTGTATTTTATAACATTAGATATTGTTTTATTTAATAACTACATTAATGATTTTATTTTAGTGCCCACTCTCTGCCAGGCATTTTAACACTTTTTCATTCAGGTTATCTTAGCACTTTAGTAGTATCATCTGATTAATAGCAAGACAAGTTTCTGGATTGTAGCTAGTTCACCAGCATTAAACAATGCCTGTTGCTTCTCAGGGTCCTGAGCTGGACATGTGTGGAGGAAGAATAACAGAAGGACCTGAAAAAAGCTGCTCTGTGGTGACCTGAAAAGGAAGGATCCCCTGCAAGCTGAGCAGAAGAATGCTGTTAGAACACACATGAGAAAAATGTCAGGTTAGAGCTTGACAGTTGGACAAGTCAGGTTGGATCTTGACTACTCTACAAATATAGCAGCAGGCAGCTTGCCTCTTAGATGTCAGTGAACCTTCCCATAGTGTACCTACCTGTGCCCTTTGAAAGTCAAAGCAGCACTATACTAACAACTGAAAGAAAAACCACTTGTTTATACATTACAAAAACTAATACAGATTTTTAGTAGTGCAAAGCAATGGGATAGAGGCTTTGTGTGGAGTAAATCTACTGTAATGCTCATTTAATTGGATGGATTTAAAACAAAGGCTTTAAGTCTGTTGAAGTTAAAATTCCTCAAGGAAGCCATGCTTCTTTCCACCCAAAAGCCTTAGGCATGCTTTTCCACTTTTTACCTAATAACGTTTTACATAAAATTAATCTTCAACTCAAAACTTACTTCCTCAGGAAAGACTTTCCTGAATGACCATCAGAGTCAAGTATTTTGCTTTCATAGATTTCTATACTTTTTAATAGCACCTAAGTCATGTTTATTTTGCTCAGCAGTGTAGCACCAGTGCTTCATACAATATCTGGCACTTAGTGGGTGTTTATTAAATATTTACTAAATACTGCAATTAATTACAAATAATTGTTGAGCACTTTCAAAGCATTAAACATTGTGTCACTAGGATGAATGAATATGATTTGTGCTCTGGAGATGTTTGCAGTGTAATATGGAAAAGCATGCATGTAAGAAAATACATAAACCTACCTGATTTCTGTTTTTGCTGTCACTTAAAAGCATGAACTGGCAGTGATGAGACTGCCAAGAAAAAAGTGGACAGTCATCTGGGTAGGGTAAATAAAAGAGGTTGAAAAGAAGGGCATCACAGAAAAATGCAGTTGAATCAAATCATGGACAAAGATTTTCCATATGTATTGTAACTAAGAATGCTTTTCTGTGTATTGATACATACATACACACACATATGCACACAATAAAAGTACTTATACACTATATTATGTTATATGACATGTTATATGTGTATATATAACATATATAGTAAATTGATATCTATATTTTTAATATAAACATGGAACATGTAATTTTAACATTAATTAGCAGAGTCATTATAAACTATTCACTGACACATGCACACGATAGTGTCACAGATCGATTACAGCATCTTCAGTATGTACTTTCAATATTATAGTAAAAGAAATGCCCTATGTATAATTTTGGTTTAACACCTAGTTTACCTTAGCGTAACTATAGCTTTTACTTCCAATAGGCAGCGATCTGTTAACAGTGAATTCTACAACTGAGAAAGTGATGTAAAATTAATCTTTCCAAGAACCAGTGAATAATATTTCGGCACCCTTTTTGATGTTTGTAAATCTCCTTGGTAAGATAATATGGATCTAAACTTTTAATCTTCTCTCAGAGAAAACAGAGAGTGTATTATTTGTAGTGATTATTTAGAGAAATAACTTTGGCATTAACAGGATGTATTTTGTCTGAGGCTTAAATTGTCGATCAGTCTCTCATGACCTTTTTCACTATTTTAGCATCATAGTGTCTTGACTATAATCTCAATGTTCTTTTACTCGAATTCCATTCTTTTGCATAATGATGAAATATATTCAGCCAACTGAGAACCAACTGAGAAGAATTTTTTGTTCCTGCATCTGGTATTACAGAAATGGAGTGACAAGCACTGCGACTGAAAAGCAACATATGTTCAATCAACTTAGCCATTATTCACCTTGTCCATGGAACTGTCCTTATTATGGCTAAGGGCACCCATGAGTCCTAAATTTCACGTTTTCTTGTATACTAATAACAGAGGAAGATAATTGTTGAGATTTTACAAAAAGAAAATGTCCAGTTTTTAGGAGCAGATGGTCCCAGAGGCTTTTCTCTTTTACCTCATTAAATCTGAATAAATTGCAATGTCTTCAAGTAAAGCTGTGGGGAAGGCATTTTTGTGATTGGCCTGACGGTGATCCACAGGTGCAGGGAAATGCAGACACATTGAGACAAGCTCTAGCATCACACCTGCGCTGACAGACTGTGAGCTCGCAGAATGGTGAAGAGGAAAATGAAAAGTTTGTCCAACAGGTGGATTTGCTAAGTCCATATCTTAACTTCTGTTTTTCCTTTGCTTCTTTCTGCTCCAACTGATGATCCACATAAAGTCCTACATGATTAAAAACATCTCCCATCTTATATTTGAGTTTGAAAGATGTATTTTAAAATAAGCCTATATCTCTTAGGGAATATATCATAAAACTGTTCTGTTAAACTTATCTCTCTTGTACTGGAAAGTAATGTTAGCAGATGACTTAAATGTTTCTCCATCTTTTTTTAAAATCACTGATGGTGCTCCAGTGGTTTCCTTATTAATTCTTATAAGCAATGCAACGAAACTTCAGTATGGGATATGAACTACTTCAACATGTAGTCCTTTAGGCACTTGATATTTAAATAAATTATCCCTACATTGACATTAACTTTATAAAGTAGGCTGTCAATTTTTAACTATTAGAGAAAGAGCCAAGAAAGGAGACTATTTCTCAGTTTTCTCTGAAATGTCCAGACATTCACATAGCTGAATGCATGACACAATTTGTTTATTCAGAATAGTTACCTTAGTTTACAAACTGACTTCCTTTCTGAGATTACATTTTTAAATACATTTGTTGGCTCTTAAACTCCCATTCATGGGGCAAGATGTAAGCCAATTAAATACAACATAAAATAAAAGCTTTGTATAAAGAGAATGTTTTTCCATACTTGTCTACAGAAATCCCTTACATTTATTTGGCGCCATATAGTTTACAATGTCTTTGTCAGAATGGAATGCCTTTTTGCAGGATTTTGTAAAGAACTCCCCAGTCTGAGCACAAGCATATTCGCTAAAGTAGTGACTCAAAGTCTCCTTGATTTGACGTCTATTTAATGTTATATCTGAAATATTTTAATTTTGATTTTATAAAGAAAACATAAGAAATTAAGACATATATTATAAAGCCTTAATATTCATGATAAATTTCAAAATATGTAATAATTGCTAAAAACGTACTTTACCTACCATTATAGATAGCATAGATAAAATACCCTGAATTTTTATATTTGGTTCCAAATCTTCCTCTAAAGAGAATTCATAAAAATATGAGTTCATATATCTCCATCCTGTCTATTTCTTGGTATTCTTTTGCTGCTCATCCTTCTTACCCTAATCTGTGCCCTATCCTTTGCTCATTCTACTACCCTTCTTATTAGCAGATCATTTATGTGGTAACAGAGAAGGTCTAGTTTATTTGACAACAGATGTTTCAGGTTCACATCTAAGCCCATATCTTTCTTTTACTTATGATTTTTCCACTGCATCATATCTTTGGTCATACCTTATATAAAACAAATACATATTGATGCCAACAGGAGACAGGGAAATACTGGGTAGAAGAGGGCAGTTCCCTGGCAAAGGCCTCACCCTCAAGCCTGGATACCCGTGCCCCTAAATGAGAATAGGCATTCCTGTTTTCACACCCAAATGTTGCCTT
This sequence comes from Cheracebus regulus, assembly GCA_963574635.1. Classification (NCBI taxonomy): domain Eukaryota; kingdom Metazoa; phylum Chordata; class Mammalia; order Primates; family Pitheciidae; genus Cheracebus; species Cheracebus regulus. The sequence continues at coordinate 25,156 of CAUYQU010056074.1, forward strand.
TTGGCCTGACACACCCATATCTTGCACCTATATAAACCCTGAACCCCAAACTCCAGAAACAGACCAGCAAACCAGCAGACCAGCAGAGGTACTGCAGAACACAGCAAAGAAAGGGAGAAGAGGAGGAACATCTGAACACAAAGAGGAGTTTGGCTGGGGGCAGGTGAAGAGGAGTCCAGCCTCTGTGCAGCCCAACACTGGAGGAGGATCACCTTCCTACTCCATTCCCCCTTGCAGCTCCTCATCCATCCCGCTGAAAGCCGCCTCCACCACTCAATAAAACCTCCCATTCATCCTTCGAGTCCATGTGCTCCCCAATTTTTCTGGGATGCTGGACAAGAGCTTGGGATACAGAAAGCTGTCACACTGGCCTCTGCCCTTTGGAAAAGGCAGAGTCCATTGAGCTGGTTAACACTCAAGCCATCTGTGGACAGCAAAGCTGAAAGAGTTTTGTAACACTGGGGTTGCAGGCACCCACACCTAGACTCTAGCACAGGGCCAGAGCCCGAAGAACTAACCCCGGCCTCTGCACCCGCCTATCTGCATGCTTCCCATCCCACAAAAGGTTTGAGCAGCAGGGTGACCAAACAGGCAAGCTACGCCCACATGTTCTGCGAGGGGAACATCAGGGAACTAGCCCATTTCACAATGACATTTATATATGCTCAATGACACAGTTTTTGGTCAATATTTTGAAAAGCAGGCAATTATCCTGAAAATAACAGTAGATTATAATAATAAAGTCACTTCTTTCTTACCATAAAAGACACTTAACATACAGAGAACAGAAATAATAAGATTCCTATCTATCTTACATTCACAATCAGACATCATTTGGTAAATTCGTTCAAAGCAGTGCAATTGCTTCGTTTACAGAAATTGCCAATATTCAGTAATATTCTGGACGTCAACCTGCTGTTTCATATAAGTGTGTTTTAATCATTGACTACTCTTCTGTTATGAAGACTTTGCTTTTTCCTTCTTGTTTGAAATCATACAATTGATTTAGTAACAATCTGCTTTTCTCCCTGACAGAAATAAAAGACAGATTTTGCTGCATTTAACTCCCCTGCTGACAATTCCCCATGACAGAGATCTGTGCCACATTTATTATGCTAGTACAGGAGATTTTCTGAATAAATATTGCAAATTATGGCATTTGTGATGAATTATCCAAATATGAGATGACATGGGGAAAATTATAAAAGGTTTTTTTGGCCGGTTACAGTGGCTCATGTCTGTAATCCCAGCACTTTGGGATCTAAGGTGGGTGGGATCACCTGAGGTCAGGAGTTTGAGAATAGCCTGGCCAACATGGTGAAACCCTGTCTCTACCAAAATACAAAATAATAATAATAATAATAATAATAGCCAGGCATTGTGGCAAGTGCCTGTAATCCCAGCTACTCGGGAGGCTGAGGCAGGAGAATCTCTTGAACCGAGGAGGTGGAGGTTGCAGTGAGCCAAAACCATGCCATTGCCCTCCAGCCTGGGCAACAAGAGTGAGACTCCATCTCAAAAATTAAGTAAATAAAATAAAAAAATAAAAGTTTTTTTGTTGTTTTTTCACATGATTAATCGAGCCATATCTCTTTCTGTCTACACACACACACACACACACACAAATATACACGCATATCCATTTATATATATAATCTTACATATATAATTCTACATCTGCATTTTGATTTTAAATTTTGATTCTAGATTTTATTTAGAAAAAATTCTAAAGAAACCAGCTTGAGTTTGGTCACCTGACCTTAAATATTACATACCATTTTCAATATTTCTGTTAAGAACATCTACCACAATCCCTGGATGCACCTTCTAAGCTCTCTTGTCTAATGCCATTTCTCACACCATCTTTCTGGAAGCTTACTGATAGTTTTCTTATAAAAACTGCTTTCTACTAAGACTCTGACTCTCAAGTTTTAGTACACTGAAGAATCACATGAAGCTGTTTAAATCAGATTCCCAGGCTATGTTTTTAGAAATTCAGCTTCAGTACATCTCGATTGGAGTTCAGGAATCTGATAATGATGCATTAAGATTAGACTGTAGGCTCCTTAAGGGAAGGAATAGTTCTTATCAATCTGTGTATTTCTAGTACTTGGCATACACAGTGCCTGGCATACAACAGACACACACAATAATTGCTTGTTGAATTAAATTAAGAGGATTAATCAGGGAAGAAAAATAGCCCCAGGTTATTTGTTAATCTTCCTCATTAGTAAACTTTATTATGCCAGTTAGAATGTGTCAAACTTTTAATACAAAATAATCTATAAAAATGTGGACTTGGAGAAGTCTCTCCCTTGCTTTTCACAGATGTGCTTATTAATTCACCTAACATATATTGTACATTCTTCCAAAGCCTAGGCGTTGTGCTGGATCCTGATATCAAATTGTATAAGGTTAATTTTTCACCCTCAGGAAATTTACAGATTAGTGGAGAGGTACATTAATAACTCTAAAATAATTTAGTGGTTTTTAATAGACATTAACAAAGCTTTGAGAAATAAATGCTAAGGGAGGTTAAATTCTCCTTCAAAATTAAAACCTCAAGAATCAACATACTCCCATATTGTCAATAATAGTACAAATCATTCTCCATGCAATTCTCTTTTTTTTTTTTTGAGATGCAGTCTCACTCTGTCACCCAGGATGAAGTACAGTGGCGTGATCTCAGCTCACTGCAACCTCTGCCTCCCGGGTTCAAGCAATTCTCCAGCCTCAGCCTCTGGAGTAGCTAGGATTACAGGCACATTTCACCATGCCCAGCTAATTTTTGTATTTTTTAGTAGAGACAGGGTTTCGCCATGTTGGCCAGGCTGGTGGTCTCAAACTCAGGGATCCACCCACCTTGACTTCCCAGAGTGCTTGCATGGATATGATGGTATTCAGAATTGTCAATGTATCAACACAGTTTGTCATTTAAAATGAAAACAGTAAGAATGGACATTCTATGTTACTGTCTCTTCTTCACTTATTTCTTGTCTACTCATTATCAGAGAGCAAATGTACTCATACAAATAATGCCTCTGATTTTCTGTTCACCTACATTTCCTGTCACAATTCATGCTTTCAGCTTTTACACAAGTGTGTGCCAGCTCAAATATGCTTTACATCAGTCTCCATTTGATTAACTTAGCAGCATCTTTTCCCTGCCCTCCATACTAAAAATTTCCCTTTACAGGATACTCTCTATTTTTGTTAAAATGTGAATTCTCTTTTTCACATAACTGTGGTTTCTCTATCATGGATCCCTTCACTTTTCGCTGCTGTAGTTTTATTTATATCATCTTGTAACTGGGTGTCTCAAGTTCTCAGCCTCCCCTGCCCCAGGAATGGGGAAAGAGGCCCTGGAGGTGCTGTGGGCTTACCGTTCATATAAACATCACGGACCCAAAGAGTTCTGCAGAGAGCGATTTATTAGGCAGAGAGAGAGAGAGAGGGAGAAGTAGAGAGAGCTCCCACACTGTTGTGGGAGGGGATCCCAGAGAGGGAAATTGCACAGGTAAGGTGCAGTGGAATTATAACTTTTAAGCTATTCCCAACCCATTCACGTTCTTGTCCAGTGAGAGGGGTTCTTTCAAACTTCCTCAGGAGTCATTGATCTTTGACTCCGACATTGAATTGGCTGTGTGGCCTAAAATAGAGCCCCTCCTTCCAGGGCTTTTGGCGGGCTTTCTGAACAAAGGAAGCTCGCCTGGAATTTTACCAAGCCCACACATGGGAAAGTTAGACAAAGAACTCTGGGTTCCCATTTGAGGAGGTGGATGGAGGCATGGCGCTGGGAAGTTCTTGTCTTTGAAACCATGCCCCTTGTGGACCTGGAGGAGAAGTTAACATAGTCCCTCAGTCTCAATGATACTCATCTTTCCAAAGGCCCTTATAGCTGACATTCACAACCTAGTTTCTACTTTGATAAGTCTTCATTGTGCCTGATTTTGTGAAGGCAGCTGACTGCTTCCCATGGTGGAAGCAGAATGAGCAAATCTTCCCTGTTCTCATCCTCTAATGGTGAAGGAACAACCAGTCACCTCAGTTCTTCCATTTAAAACTTTAAACCTTTAGTGACTGATAGAAAAGTAAAGGAAATGTAAGGTAGCTGGCAACATGGCAGCTTTCTGGCCTGATTACCTACCAAGGAGGAACTTCTCATGGAATGCCTTTTGTTCTTATTTCAGTTTTGTGAGATTAGCTCTCAAAGTGACTTTTAGCTTAAAAGAGCTAAAACAGCTAGATTGATTCCATTATTTGCAACCAAGAACTCTAAGTTGACTTCTTGTTAATGAGACTAAGAATCTAATCTTCTTAATTTTTTGGATGCCATGTTGGGTATGTCTTGGTAAGGTACATAATTTTATGGCAATTTAGCAATACTTTTATTGTGAAACAAAAGTTGATGTTGTTTTATTGTACTTTATTAAAGTTTTTTTTATTTCACATTATTATGTCAACCACACTATAAATAGATAAAAAAAAATATAGGTAGACTTATATAGATAAGGTAGGGTTAAAAATAAATAAAAACTCAGCCTTTGCCTATACGAAAAAGTACACACTTAAATAACATTTTTGTCAGTTTTAATGTTATTTTATTTTGATTACCGTATAGCAGCTTGGACTATCTGCTGCAGTTAGTATTTGTATCTCCCATTTCTTTAAGTTGTGCTTTAGTGTGTGTGTGTTTACCAATCCATCCATTTAAATAATAATGTTATTTCTTACATATTTTCAGAGAGCAATTTTCCCACTTACATTTGACAAGTCTGGTTTGGAATCCAATGAAATAATTATCTATACTCTTTAGAAATTCTGTAACTTACTAAATACTAAAGAGTCCATTCAGGGATATAGTTTATTTCCTTAAAGTAGGCCATTGCCACAGTTTTCTTATCACTGGGACTTCCTCATATTGTTGTACCTTGAGAACCATATATAATTTTGTGAAATACAACTCATTAGAGTTCAGTCAGCTTAACACTACATACAAGTCACATAGTCAGTTCATATACATTTGTCATTTATAAATTCTTTTATCTGCTTTTCTGAGATAATCACACTAAAGATTGGAGGAGAAACAAATATATCTTCTGTCTCTTAATCATGTTTTCCATAGGCTTATCACTTTTCCATTTTTCACTTCATTTTGTATTTTTTTCTATTAATACTTTGCCTTCTGTATTAGCCATTGGCTTTTTTTTTTAATAGAGTTTTTAGGCTGTTTGTAGGAAATAGAGTACACAATGAGCTTTAAAAATATTCCACAGATTGAAAAGAGGAAATTATAGTTGTCATTCTCTTACCTATAAATCTAACACAATATCAGTTTTGATAGTATTTATAATTTTCCTGGCAGAGAACCTGGTACATAGTAGGTATTCATAAAAGATCAATCCCTTTCTACTAGTTCATATTATGTTTCTGATTTAAAACTATTCACTAGTAATAGGATCAAAATTCAAATATCTGCGTTACAAATCAAATAGCCACATAGCTATTATAACAGGCAGTTCACTTATTTGTTGTAGCAATGTTTATTTAATTCTCTGGATTCTTCTTTACTACTTCAATACTCTATGATATTAGGAGAATAGAGATAACATTTTCTTTATAAGTAGAGAAAAATCAATCTCTAATATTTGTCTGTTTATATCTGATAATATAAAGAAAAATATTAAACATGCATTTTCTTCTACTGTTTTACAAGGCTTTCTGTGAAAATTGACAAAATTATTTTAGCCCATAATAATTAAATACTATATTTATTTGATGAAAATAATTCTATGAAAACAAAACATTTAAGCTTGAAAATATTTCAAGCACCATTTTCAAAAAGTACTATCTTAAAGAAAATTCAATTGTCTATTTCTTCGTAAGGATATAGAAGTCTGAGATAATCAAGTTTTTGAAAAACCACAGATTATGCAATGATCTGCAGAATTATAGACCATTCACTCCGAATAACATGTTTATTTGCTTACAAATACTTGCTGATGACATATTAGTAGGCTTTCATTTAGCATATCAGTTTCAAAAAAAATCTCTAGCATTTCTAAAGGGCATAATGGGGTATAATCTCTTACTCATTTTAGTTTTTCTCAGTTCACATATTTAAACATCACTTTTTAAACAAAACATTGTGCAAGTCTCTATGAATACAAAGACAAACAAGACAGCATCCTTGTCCTCAAAGCCTTTAAAATGTACTGGGGGCAAGGAAATCAAATTAGCTAAGGCAAGTCAAATGGAGCTGCATATGTAACATGTGATTGTGAAGAGAAAGCAGAGTCTCTGATAGGCGGGATGGAGGAAGTTTTTATTTCCAAATAGGAGTATCTGACAGAGGCATTAATATAATAGAAGAGAGGGAAACAAAGTACACTTGAGGATGATGGGAAATAATGAATGAAGTCATAGAGCTGGGCCACACACCTGGAAGAAAAATGTAGAGAAAGAGTGTGAAGAGGAATGCTGTGAATGAGAAGAGAGTGTAATTCAAAGGGAGAGCATGCAAAACTTTGGAGGGCATTTCAGAGAGTCATTTTATTTTCTGTCAGCAGTGGGGAGCCTTTGCTGATTTTTGAAGAGGGGATGCTGTATACAGTATGTGGTTTAGTAAGATAACTCTACTATGAATGATGAAAAAGGAGAGCCAGATAATTTTAGAGAATTGATACTGGAGATAAAAAGGAATCAAATGTGGAGAAACTATTTGGTCACTAGGGAAAATGACTTTCACATACTGAGTGGCCTTTCTGGAATAAACAATGTCTACCCAGCAAGAAATACATGAGCCATCTTCTGGCTTGATGAATGTACTGATAAACTCTATGCAATGCCATTCCCAGAATAGTACTAAATTTAAATGTTGTAATTCTGTATCTGCCTTTGTAAGAGGCCAACCTCCCTAAGAACTGTACACATTTAGAATGTTCACAGAATTCTATGATTTGATACATAAATATGAAAAGATGAAAAAAAGTATATTTTTAAGAGAAAATGATGTAACTATGAGAAATATAGGAAAGTGGAATTAAGAGTAATCATTAAGAGCAAAAGGATAGCAAATTTTCTCCTTGCCCTAGAGTGTTCTGTGCCACCTTTTATACATGTAGCTCTCTAAACCACTTTTCAGACAGCAGGGCATATTAAATGCATTCATGATTTGTAATTTAAAACTACAGTTGTGCGAAATTGCAGTTTAAGCTTGTATGGATCCATACTCATTGAGTTTGAATTAAGATTTACAAATATGTATTAGGTTGATAGGACAGTCATTGAATGAAAAATACGATTTGTGATACTGAAATGCAATAAAAATATGGAAATTAAAAATACATATGAAATATTTATCAACAATGTGCTGATTAGATCTTAGGCAATTCATATAGCATATTTTAATAATCAATCAGGGTATATATTCTGATTGCTATGATTTTAAATTTCTTAATTTAAAAATAAATTGGAGGAACTCATTCTAGAAATAATTATTTCAGAAAAACATCATGTCCTACAAAACCCATTCATAGTCAAAAGACTAATAAATCAACTTTTTAACTTCTTAAAAAGTTTTTAGTGGATATAATTGAAAATCTAACATAAAAACAGCACATTTTTGCCACAGTTCCACATCTCTTCAACCAAAGGATAATTCTGGAATTACTCTAACTCCATATAAAGAATGAAGTTGAAGATCAAGGTAGAACATTTGAAAAAATATTATACCATGTACCAATTGGTATATACCAATTACACCATTGTGTCCAGTAATAGCAGAATCACATTATCCTATCAAGAGAAGACTAATTCAAAGCTGGTCCAAACCTACACCCAGTGTAGAAATTAATTCAGCAAGTTTCTCAATGCTGGTTGCAAATTACCACAGACAAACATAGTTATCAGCCCCAGATTATCTTACTTAGTAGGTCTACTTTTAAAATATCCCCAGATCATTTTAATGCACGGTCATGGTGAGAACCACTGCTCCTCCACAAAACATTAACCAAGATGAGCACTTGACTTCCCAATTTTGGGAAAATCCTGATTCTAACAGACATCTTTATGTGAAGATATTATCTGAGTTCATATAACTTTCATTTCTTGAAATCACATCAGTAGTTTGCACTTCATAGAAAGCACTGCTTTTACTTACATTATTTTCTAATAAAGTCTGGGTTATATAATAAAAGGACTATTTAAATTAACTTTTATCATCATCAGTAATAGCTAATATTTATTATGGATTTTCTATGAAGCCAGCATTAACTTAGCACTAATTTAGATGCTTCACATAAAATAATTTTAAATCTTCTTATCAGTTTTAGAAAGTATACTTTATTCTCTTCACTTTAAAAATAAAAATATTGAAATAGAGCAGAATTTTAAAATGTCTTAAATTATGTAGCTAGAGGGTGCTGAAAGTGGGGGTTTGACCCAAGCATTCACATGTTCCACCACTACGCTCTGTCAGAATGTTCAACACAGATCTGTTGAGTTAACTAAATTGCACCTACCAATCATTTTAATATTTATAGAAAGCTGTTATCCCTTCCCAACATTTTCAACATGCCGAGAACTTTCACTTAGTTTTTATATAACCCTGTTATCCGCTAGGGTTTACTTGTCACTAGGAAATCTAGACAAACTTAGCTTAAGCACTGAGCCTGACTTGCCAATACCATTGCTTGTGAAATTTAAAATCAAATCCCACGACCTTTAAGAATTCTTAGTGGCTTATTCCGCCATGGTTCTCATTGTTTCCAACACCTGAAGTGTCATTAAAAGCCTTCATTTTACTCTAGATATAAAAAAAACATTTCTTTCCTTGGATACAAGGATATAGCAAAGTGCAAGTCTACTCATACCAAGCATTTTATGAATTCTGTCTGGTTTATTAAAGATTTTTGTGTCAAAGAAAGGTTACCCCAACTAGAGCAAAGCCTTCTGACATCATGGACCTCACTTTTTTGGCCGCTATTTTCATCTCTTTGTCTCAGCTCATCTCTCAGAACCCAACTCCCCAATCCATCAAACAGCTTATCAGAAAACAAACAAAAAATTGCCTGTCATAAACAGCATCTACTTTCTAAGAATGCAAGTGGCGTTATAAGTGCCATCTCTTTTTTTCCTGTTAATTAGGTGTCACATTATTTTTACATCCCTCACTGTCCTAATCATAATTTTCCAAATTCTTTTAATTAATTGTCTAGTTTATTCTCTAATTGGCCTGTTAGTTCTTCATTGGTGTCTGTTTTCCAATAAATCACAGATGAAGGATTTACTGAATCTTTATTTTCAGTGGTTGTTTTAGTAATAGTTATAATAGAGAAAAGCCCATTAGTCCTACTGTTGGTTATAGAAAAGAAATGTGATTTTTCTGTATACCAAGGCTTATAACTTCAATCTATTCCAACTGCTTGGAAGTATCAATCTGGTACAGATTTTTTGGCAAAAGAAATGCCCGGGTAATGTAATGGATAATCTGGCCTAAAAATGTGGTTTGGATTTGACATAATGGAAAAAACAATAACTTCACAGCTTTGTTGAGTTTTGTTGGCTTTGCATTTTCATATATTGTTGAAAGGATAGTCTTTTGGTTTCTTGCCTGGATTTTCACCTCCCTCTCTTCTTCTCAGCCTCTCCTTCAGCTCTCCTTACCCTTCCTGCCTCTAGCCTGGCCACCCTAACGACCCTCTGTTAAATCTCCTAGCATTGAAGTGATTCAGTGCTCAGTCTTAGGCAGGTCTAAATCTTACTCAACTCTGACATTAAATCTGCTTGCACTTTTCAGTACTATGAATGAATCAAAAATGTATATCTTTATTTACAAGTGCTCCTCTGAGCTCCAGACTATTGTGTCCAGATACCTCTATCAGAATCCCAGTCAGGTTCCTAAAGGAAAGGAATAGGTCATTAAAATTAGGTAATTTGGAGCAAGTTTAATCAAGAGACAATTTCGAAGACCAGAATAAGGTATAAGGACACGACAAGAAATGCCATGTGATACTGTGACGGGCTTGAAAATAACAGGGGAGGGAGGGGTTTCTGGAGCCTGGAGATAGAGAAGCTGCTTCCAGAGGGCTGCTTTACTGGAACCACGACCTTAGTTCAAGAAAGGTCAAAGGGGCAACCAACCTATGGGAACCAACCTATGGGAACATCAACCTATGGGAACACCAAAGAATACATATTTAGATGCCACTCTCCCTCCTCCAACCCTTTGTGCTCTCTATCAGAGAAACCCTACTAGAAGCTGAAAAGTGAGAGAATCGTAGATGTAGTTCTCAAAATCAGCCTCCATGAGGCACAAATCAAGATGCAGAGAAAAAAGTATAAGTGTGAACAGGTTCATAGTGTTGAATAAGTATATTCCAGGAGAGAATGAATGGAAAAGCCATAAGAAAAAAGACCCCAGACATAAGTAGTTAACATCTGGCACAAAGAACTTAGAGGGAAAATTTATGAGGTTGAAAAGATAAATAGGGGTGAGATGACATTTTTTTAAACTGCATTAAGGGCTTTGAATTTAAAAATTTACAGCAAGCTGGGTTCAGTGGCTCAGGCCTGCAATCCCAGCTAGTCAGGAGATTAAGGGGGCAGAATCACTTGAATCAAGGAGTTGAGACCAGCCTAGGCAGCAAAGAGAGGTCCCATTGCTACAAAATTTTTTTTAAAAAAATAAATAAACTAAAAATTTAAAGTGAAGCCATGTCAGTGTAATGTTTATGTTACAGAACCAACATTCTGGCTGCTGATTGGATACTGGATTATACCAGGGCTGAGGCTGAAGGAGCAGTTTAAAAGTTAGCAGTGATATCAAGTTACAGATCAGAGAAGTGGTAGAATAGAAAAAATAGGCAGATTGATGAGATGCTGAAAAAGTAGAATTAATAAAATGTGGCTACCATTTGGATGCTGGAGGTGAAAGAAAAAGAGAAAACAAGGATGATGTAGAGAGTTCTAGCATGTTTTCCTTAGAGGATGGCAGTACCATTTCCAGTGATAGCAAAGAGAATAGAAATAATGGAGAAAAAACAAAATGATGAGTGAGGCCTGGTGCAGTGACTCGGCCCTGTAATCCCAGCACTTTGTGGGGGGTCCAGGTGGCAGAATGCTTGAGCCCAGGAGTTCCAGACCAGCCCAAGCCATATGGCAGAAAAGTATCTCTACAAAAATTACAAAAATTAGCCAGGCATGATTGGTGCACCTGAAGCCTCAGCTACATGGGAGGCTTACATGAGAGGATGGCTTAAGCCCAGAAGATTGAGGCTGCAATGAGCCGAGATTGCACCGCTATACCCCAGCCTGGGTGACAAAGTGTGATTCTTTCTCAAAAGAAAAAAAAAATTAAAAAAAGAAAGAAAGAAAGAAAGAAAGAAAACATGACAAGCGAGGTTTAGTATATATTTTAAGACATTAAGTTAAAGTTGTATGCCTGTAAAGCATTTCAGTAGAAATGTCCATAGAGAGATGAATATGTAGATTAGAAACCCAGGAGCGAGAACAGTAATATAACTGTACTTTTGAAAATTATTGCCATATGATGAGGAAGTAGTTGACGTGGTAGAAGGTTTAACTTAGCTGTGACTGACCTAACACATAGCTTTTTTTCCCCCCAATATAACCAGTTAATAACAAGTTTAATGATTTTTAAAGGCAATTCTTTATCTACTTACTTACTTTTGAGACAGTATGTCATTCTGTCACCCAGGTAGGAATGCAGTGGTGTGATCTTAGCTCATTGCAGTCTCAATTTCCCAGGCTCAAGCAATCCTCCCACCTCAGCCTCCTGAGTAGCTGGGACCACAGGCCTGTGCCATCACACCTAGATACTTTTTGTATTTATTGTACAGAATGAGTTTTGCCATGTTGCCAAGGCTGGTCTCAAACTCCAAAGCCAAGGGATCTGCTTGCCTCGGCCTCCCAAAGTGCTAAAATTACAGATGTGAACCACTGTGCCTGGCCACACAAGGCATTTATTGCCAACAACAAAAGACAACTAGTTTTTAAAATCCATGCTTTCAATTCTAGTTATCTTCCTTGGATACTCCCTTGTTGTTGTTTGTTGATTTAATGCTTTGTGAAGTAAATGCCTGTTAAACAGACTGTAGAGAAAATATTTTTGCAATATTATTGAGAAGAAAAATTTAAGAATTCGAACTGGACTTTGAGTTTCAGAACTAGAAGGAGAATTCAAGGTCATTTAGTAGACTCAGAGGTCTCTTGTTTTAGATGAGAAAACAAAAGACCAGATAGTTATGCCAATGGTTGAATCATTCAGAAATAAACTGTAGAATAATTAAGATAAATAATGATTAACATACATATGGGTTAATCAAGCATCTCCACCCAGAATAATGTAAAACAATAGCTATGATATAAGGCTAATGGGGATTGGGGAGGAGGAGAAACTAGACAAAATACACAGTAGATTAGATTTTAATTAATATCATACTGATACGATATGAGCCTCAAAAGATCTTCAATGCTCACGAGAAACTCCATAAAATAGAAGCATATTTATATTTAAAGGTTGAAATATGGGAAACTGCTAAAAATATGGATGCTGAAATTGCTAACATTTCATTAAAGGTGAAAAAAAGCTCACTGCCTTAATGGAAACTGAACTAAGCCCATAGAGAAGCAGATGTTTCCCTTTAGCAAACTTTCAAAGCAGCAGGAACTTGCATTCAGGCAGGAAACTGGCAGAGCTGCTGGAGCCATTTCTAAGTGGCTATGAGAGTTGAGACAACGTCCTTGAAGACCTGTGCTCTGGTTAAAATGGAAGTAGAGGTTTTGGCAGACTGTGCTATCGGCTGCCTGCCAGTGATTTTGAAAAGTATGACAGCTAATGTGGCTGCCCAGATAGTTCTTTGGCTGCACCTCTGGTTGGAAGACATGATTTTCAAAGAACTCCACACAGGAATTCCATTTGGCAAGGCCTTGCTTTTTGGCATGCACATGGAAAGTCTTCTTGAATAAGCACTGAAGAATAAATTATGTCTGCCTCAGGATAAAACTTCTGGAGGATAGGGAAAGAATTAGGCAGCAGATTACACAGAGGCAGAAAGTTTTTGAACTGGCAAAAGACACTAGAAATTTGCAATCAGTAAAAATAACCCTACTGCAAAAGAAAAATAAAAAAAAAAAACTGGAAAGTTCTTCAAAGGATCTGGAAGAAAAAGGGGGCTGATCTGGCTACTCAGTCATTGCTCTGAATCAGAGAACCAAATAATAAAGATCATATGTGAATCCAAAATGGGAAAGTGTACACTTAGGTCAAGAAAGTGCTTATCTAAAAAATATTTAAATGTTTTGAAATATGTAAAACAGATTTTACAATGTAGAGACCTGGTACTACACTGATCGTGAGTTCACAAAATGCTGACCTAAGTTTGCAGTTCTGGGTTTTTCTGTTACTTGCTGTGCGAAGTGTTTTGGGGACTGAATACATTTGGGTTATTAATGTAATTGGTCATGTAACCAACATGTAACACACAGTGTGGCACTTTCAGTGCCAGTATCCTCGTGGTGAATGACACTGTCCACATGCCTCTTTGGCATGTAAAATGTCATCAGATTCTCGACTATTTCAGTTCCTGTACAGCTTCTGATATGTGAAAACAGCATAGTGTTTTGTACTGACTGCTATTGACTACTTTTTTTCTCTTTAAAATATGCAGTCATGACCGCTTGAGTCTTGTGAAAGATTGTTTTCCCTATGGTGTCAGGTAAAATACAGGACGCTTAGTTTAATTTAAATTTCAGATAACTAGTAACTAATTCTTTTTCGGTATAAGTATTCAAATTTAACTGTGGGTGCTATATTTTACTTGATAAATTAGGCAGCAAATTTTAGGGACAGTTTTATGAGTAAAAGATCTGTTCTTCAGTTTCAAAATGCTATTACATATATAAATTCACTTGGCTAGAGTCCAATACCAATGAATCTAACAACAAATTTTGTTTTCCATAAAACATTGAGGGTGAAGTTAAAGTGCAACCTTTTACCTGGCCTGTGAGTTTATTTTTGAAGAAATGTGTTTGATACCGCTGCCTCTAGTACAGGTGCTGAAGAGGTGGCCAAAAGACACATTAGTGGTAATGAGGGGCAAAGAAAAGAAGTAAATGCAGAAAGAGAAGAAAGACATAGATGTACATTTTGGTGATTAAATCTATTAGTTTGAATACTAGTTTTGGCAATTACCTACCTGTGTAACCTTTGCTAATTACTAGTCCTAGCTGCTTGGGAGGCTGAGGCAGGGGAATCGCTTAAACCTGGGAGGTGGAGGTTGCAATGAGCTGACGTTGTGCCACTGCATTCCAGCCTGGCAGAAGAAAGACTCCATCTCAAAAAAAATTAATAAATGTATAATAAATTGCAAAAATAAAATAGGACATGATAATGACTGAGGACAGTGTTTGATCATATAATAGGTATACAAATATGTAGGCTTGTGTCTTGTCAATAATTTAACAGCAATTGATGTTGGAGGCTTCAGACTTAAATTGAGATCCTCTTGCTCAAAATACTAATGCTTTAATCCTATGTCAGAAAAAAAAAGAGACATTTAAGAGTGATGCAATGAAAAAAACCAAGGTACTGAATATAATTATAATTTAAAAATTATTTAGACTGCTGGTGTTCTGCCTTTTTAAGAAAATGCTTAATCAAAAGGCAATTTTACCAGGTTGCTTGAGGATATTTGACTTCCACGGATAATTGCCTAACGTAAACTCAGAGAACACGTATTTACAGTCAGCAGTTTTGAAGAACACTATGATGGTGTATTAAAATCTTACTTGTGATATCCATCCTCTTTAAGTTTAATGTAGTGAGTGTAGAGGATGACTTGGCTCAGAAGATTAACCTTATGAAGTTATTAATTAGAATATTTGACCATAGCTATGCCACGAAGTATTTCCTGATGTGATTATAATGAATTGCTGAAAAAAAATTATTTTAAGTTTCTAAAATTGGCTGAGTCTAAAAATATTTCTTAAATGAATGGTTTTATTTTGTACATTGCTTCTAACAGCTTATGAACTAATTAGAGTCAGGGTCTGTAGGTATTTTATCAATAGATTATCAGGGCCTTTATGCAATGTATAATGGGCACACATTACAAAGTAATAAATCAAGGGAAATGTAAACTCATAATAAAGTAATTAAGGAAGCAATAAAGAAAACCAGTTTACAGCACAGAGTAGAATTATATATATTAATTATATATATATATATAAATATATATATATAATATAAAAAGTATGTGCATTAGCTTGGTAAGATTACCAAGGTGTCTTTTTCTTCTATTTGTCTTAAAAACTGTTAGGCACAATATTTCCAAAAATTTCCAAAGGAGTTGATGATCTTTTTGTAGTATCACTTCCCTGACAAAAATTTATAATACAAATAGTGGACTAAGTATACTGAATAATTAAATGGAATTATTATCAGATTTAACTAGTATCAACTTTTATCAAATAATGAGTCCATTTGTAAAAGCTAAAATACATACTCTTAGGAATAAAGCATTTTCAGCATTCCTTGTGTAGTTGAAATGTTTGTCCTGAAAATTTAAGAGTGTAAGAAAAATATATTATTTTCCAATCTGTATGAGAGCATAATAATCTCTACTTCGCAGTATAAAAGGAATTTATATACAAAGCACTTAGAACAGGTCTGCTCCACCCATCCATGGAAAGCACAGTGTTATTGTTGTTACACTGGCTTTCATTATCATGTTAAGCAAGTCTAGTCTCTTGACTGAATATGTATGATAAGGGATTTGTGTTGTAATAAAAGAAAATATTCAGAAAGGTAGATGATAGCCATAAATGAAAATTGCTATTGAGTTACATAATAATTACTTCATTATTGAGCTTTTTGTTTGTTTCAAACCAAACATTTCTTTGGGCAGCTAAGGAAAGGAAACTGGAAACAGCATAAAACAGAAAGTTGTCTTGAAGCCTTTTCCAAAGAAAACACCATTAGAATTCACCGAGCAACAGCATCTTTCCTTATGACAGAATATATCTGGAAGTTCTCATACCTACTTGGCTTATACTGGCCTAAACCTTCCTACCTTTAGCAAAATTTAGTGTGAGCTCAAAATAAGAAGGTAGCGTTAAGTTTAGAAAGCACTGTTCATTTCTTCAAATCCTATCTCCAAGAACTCGTGGGACTAAAATTTCCCCCACCGCTCTAGGTCAATCTCTTTGTTCCTTATTGTTGTACTGTCCAATACAGCAACCACTAGCCAAATGTGGTTATTTAAATTTAAACAAATAATACATAAATACAATTTAAATCATATGTCCTCATTTGTAATAACTATGTTTCAAGTGCTCAAATACTAAACGTTCTATTGGACAACACAGAAAGTCTTTAAAGGGCCTTAAATTACATTTCTTTATTTTTCTGCTTCTCATAAGTAAGAAAGGCTTCATGAATACGGTGTCATTCTCCTCCATTCTGTCTCTCCCCGTAGAGTGACCCCTAGGTTAAATTGACAATACAAAATCCAACTTCTTCACATTGCCTTTCTAAGATGAAAGCTCAGAGAGCAAATAATTTTGGAAGTAAAAGTGATTTGTGTGTTATGAGGGAGCTGGTAGCAGGGTTATTGACAGTTTATTCAGTTAGTATAATATATTTATTTAGATTATCTTTTGATGAATTCACTAAAAACTAGAATGCATATAATAATGGAATGGGAGTTGATATTGGTGGTGGTCAAGAAGAGAGGTGGGCTTATCATGAAAAGAGAAGGGAGGTAAAGACACAAGGAAATGTAATACGGAGAGGAAAGAGAAACAACAATTACTTTGTAAATTTGACAAAAGCAGGCTGTTTGGCTAATAATACCAAACAGGAGAAAAGCAGATTTTCAACAAAAAAAGGACTTTATGTGGACAAAATCTACTGAGTTAAACACGCTTCAAATCTCTTCAGCATAAAAGCTCAAACAGCAACATTTCAATACTGACTCTTCCAGTGTATACAATACTTTAGGCAGAAGCCAAGCACAATTGTCATAATTTGGCTCTTGTCAATATGTTTCACCCTTTATATCATTGTGCCTGGAACAGCAAGGTGAGACCTAGGCAGACAGAGCTGGAAACAGGGAGGTGGTTCTGTGAAAATGCCTACTGAAATACAGACACGTAAAGGATATTATCTCAGGGTCAAACTGTGCCAAAAAGGAGGTACATGCAGGATTGTTTCCCTAGTTGAAATCTGGAAACTGAGTGATAGGAGAAATTGAGTGATTGGAAAGCAGTACTTACCAGGATGTGATCATTATATTTATCAGTGCCATATGACAATCAGAACTTTAGGAAATACAAAATGATTCAGTTTGTAAATGGGGAAATGACACAATGTTTTAGAAAGTTGGATTTGGTTTTGACAGCAGTGGGAAAAACAAAGTGTCATGGCATGAGGGATATCCACCACATGAAATAAATATATAATGCATTTGAAGTAGTAATATTAATTGCCATGTGAATAAGTTAAATTGAAATGGAGAATAAAGAATGATGGTGGCTGGTATTTTAGATAGGATAGAGAGGGAAGATAGTTTTTAGGGGACCACTGAGAAAGAATTTAAAGGGAATGAAAAATGCTTTGAGACTCTTAGGGAAACCAGTGCTCTAGAAAGAGATAAGATCAACTTCAAAGGGCTTGAAGCAGCCAAATGATCACGTAAAAACGATACATCACATTAACATTAAGGTCCCCACCATGGACCTAATGATATAGGTCTATAATTAGAAATTGATGGTTTCTCAGCATCATCACTGCCCCTACGCTGATTCAGGACACCACCCTCACTTGACTGAAATAATTTTAACAACCATCTAACTGCTTCTTACTTGCTACCTTAATGTCAGTTTCCCCTAAATCTATAATTACTCACCAACCAGAATGATGAGCCTTTACAAAATACCTATAAGCAAGACACAACAGTGCTTAAGACCTAAATTCAGAATAAAAACCAAAGTTCTTATCCTAGGTACTCTCATCACAGTCTGCGTGACTGCTTGGCATGCCACATTTGTCTTCTGTTGAGCTCATCTGCATTCCTTCTGCTCCAAACCCACTGGATTCCTTGCTGCCCCTCAAAAATGCCAAGCATGGTCCCACCCCAAGGCCTTGGCACGTAGCATTGAAACAGTCTTTCCTCAGATATCCCAAATAGCAGGTTCCCCTTTTCATTTAGGTCTCTGCTCTCATTGTGTCCCCTTAGAGAGCATTTCTCCTATCAAATCCCCACCCCTTCCTATCAGTTTCTAGCTACTTACCAGACTTTCTTTTTCCTCACAGAATTGATTTATACATGATACACTATTAACACATATTTGATTTGGTTATTGTTTATTTTCTTTTTCCTTGTACCAGAATAGAATTTCCCTAAGAGCAAGGATTGTAGTTGATTCTCTATTCGTCTGTAAAACCTAGAACTGTGTCTGATATATCCATATTGGCTAGTAACATTTTAAAAAATAAATAAATAAGAAATTAAAGATAGCAGCAACATAACTTGCTGATGATTAGAGATCTACTGTGAGAAAAACAGAGGCATCAAGGAAAACTCCAAGATAAAACCATTTATCTTTAGAAATGGTTGAATTGTGGTGGCTCCATAACCTGAGATAAGTATCAGGAGCAAGGTGATTGAAGGAAAAAACAGGTGTTCCATTTGGAAATGTTAACTTTCCTTGGTTGAATTTAGTCTAGTGGCTAAGTGCAACTAAAGCAGCAGAGTGGGTCATAAGTACTTTACCCTGAAGGTAATTTGAAACAGATTTAGTAGTATAACATCTAAGTGTGTTATTGTTTGTACAAAACATATTCGATCAAAGAATATTATATCAAAAAATACTTTAGAAATAAGGAGTTCCTTGGAGTGTCCCAAGGGAACATGGAGTAGCAAGCCTCTGAGAAGCAGTCTCACACTCTTGCAATCCATTTTATTTATTGATTTATTTGTTTATTTTTTTATTTTTGAGACAGAGTCTCATACTGTTGTCCAGGCTGGAGTGCAGTGGCATCAACTCAGCTCACTGCAACTTCCACATCGTGGGTTCAAGTGATTCTCACGCCTCAGCCTCCCAAGTAGCTGGGACTACAGGCGTGAACCTCCATGCCAGCTATATATATATATACACTATATATTATATTATATATTTATATTTATAATATATTTATATTATATTATATATATACTATATATATAGTATATATATATAATATAATATAATATAATATAATATAAATATATTATATTTTTAGTAGAGATGGGGTTTTGCCATGTTGCCCAGACTGCTCTGGAACTCCTTAGCTCAGGCGAACCACCCTCAGTCTCCCCAAGTGCTAGGTACAATTCTTTTTAACCTGAGTAGTTTGCCTTTAGTGAGACAAAGTAAATGTTTTCAGGATAGTAAATAAAAAAGCTTTCCAGGGTTACAAATTTTCAAAGCCAGGGACTTCAACTTCCCTATTTAATAGAAAGAAACTGGAACCAGAGGGGTGACATAATTTGTCCTTGATCACAAAGTTGGCTGGTGTTGGGGTCATCTCCAAATTAGGTGTGGTAAACCCAGCATCTTTTCTCTACATTATAGTCCAATGGAATACATCTATATTGAAGCCAGGTATCAGTCATGAAAGGATCTGGGATCTGCAAACAGACCTGGGCACAATGGTGGTCTGGGGCTGACGTGTACTGGTTCATGAGAGCTGATTGTTAAATTTTCAGGGATTTTTCTAGTCATGGCTAAACACATACATAATTAAAAACCGAAGTATATAAACATACAATTAAATATTAGAAACAAAGGTAAGAAATACTCAAAATTCATCACCTTTTGTTTTTACTACATTTTACTATTTTTTATATTTGTGATGCCATTTATGTCTAATGTATCTGTATAATATAAATACTATAGAACACCACGGCACCACTCTTGAGACTCCCATTCAATGATATCATATAGGCAACTTGATATCTGACATGGTAGCAGTATTGACACTGAAAATTGTCAAATGATACAAATCAGCTCTCCTCTCCCGTCGCTCCTACTGTGCATAGCTAGAGAGCCACTGGTTAAACTTACACAAGTGCACAACTTCCTGAAACTGAATATTTTATGCTTTTTGTTTTCTGGGACCTGGGGTAAATACTTTAACTCCTTTCTTAACTTGGCCTGAAAATTAGATACAATAATTCTACTCTCATTTGGAAATTGTGGTGACTAAATTACAACATATATGAACATTCAGAAAAGACTGCCCTACATCCAGGACTATCGCTAGGCCATATGGCACATTTTTGCAAATTAGAAAAAAAAAAAAATGGGCAGGCGCAGTGGCTCACACCTGTAATCACAGCACTTTGGGAGGCTGGGCAGCTGGATCACTTGAGGCCAGGAATTTGAGACAAGCCTGGCCAACATGGGGAAACTCCCTCTCTACTAAAAATACAACAAATAGCTGGGAGTTGTGGTGCCCTTCTGTAATCACAGCTACTCCAGACACTGAGGCACAAGAATTGTTTGAACCTGGAGGCAGAGGTGGTAGTGAGCCCAGACTGCACCACTACACTCCAGCCTGGGTGACACAGAGAGACTCTGTCTCAAAAAAAAGAAAAACAAAAATAGCTGATGTCCTCAAGACACTTCTCATCTTGACGACACACACAATGGAATTTTATTTAGCCTTTAAAGAAACGAAGCCCTGACATTCAAGACAACAGGGATGAACCCAGAGGACATTACACTAACTATCATAAGCCAGACACAGAAGGAAAAATGCTCCATGATCTCACTTATAAGTGGAATCTAAGAGTTAAACTCTTAGAAACTGAGAGTAGAATGGTGGTTAACAGGGGCTGGAGGAAGATGTTGGTTAAGCGGTTCAAAGTTTCAGTTATGCAAGATAAGTTCCAAAGACCTAATGTACAAAAATGTGAATTTTAATTAACAATATTGTATTGTATAAATTGAAATTTGCCAAGCTGTAGAAATTATGTTTTCTCACCATGAAAAGAAAGTCATCAAATTGCACATCTTAAATATATACAATTTTTAATTTGAAAAAAAAATTAAGAAAATAAATTAAAACAATTATGGTTTTGAACCAAGGAGGTCTACCTTTCTGTTTCCTTATAACCAAAATAGAGCAATGAGACAGAAAAAAGTTTGAAAATAGAAGAAAATTTTCCTGCAATAGTTTGTATCTGCAAATGGAAACAACATAAAAAATTCTAATTCTCAGGAAAATCTAATATGGAATTACTGTAATTGAAGTGAAGAAAGGGTTGGAGATCCAAGCCCTAATTTTCTCATCTCTCAGAGCAGGGTGAAAATAAATATAGTATAATAGCAAAATAATTACTTTAAAAGATACGGTGACTAAAAACAATATTTTTCAGTTTTTCTTTTTATCAAACAGACTGTACACTATTTTTGTCTCTAACACATTTTATCTAACATTTTCATTTCCTCAGGTTATCAATTCATTTCACTATATTTACACACCAAATGCAAATTTAATATATTTTACTTAAATTTAACTATACTTTAAGATTTTATTTTGTTTGTTTTTTAGTCCACCTATCAATATATATAGAAAGAAAAATAAGTAAAATGATGTTTAGCAAATGTTAATAACTGTTGGTCTTATGTAGTAGGCTTTATGATTTTTTTTCTTGATTCTTTTCCTTTTTTATTTTAACAAAATAAAATAAAAAACAATTTTTATTTTAACAAAATAAAATACTGAAAAAATATAATATATAAATATGAATAAATATATATGAATATATATGAACATATAAATATATCTTTTACCACAGGTTTGAAAATAGTGTCAGTTATGTCAGGCATTGAAATCATCAAAGGAAATATAGGGAGAGTTAATGGTGTGATCCAATTAAGTTTCTTGTTTATTGAATTTTATTTTGTTGTTCTCGAAAGCAATGCGGAATTGCTAACACAAAATTCAGAATGATGGCTAATTCTGAGAAGAATTTAGGTAGCTGCAAAAATGTGGTAATGTTCTGACCTGGGTAGTGGCTTTATTGTATTTCATAGCATATATTTATATTAAATATAATCTTTTATACATATAGAATATTACATTACAATCATAAAGAAAATCAAAAGAATCAAATTATCATAGTAAGTTTTACAGAAAATAGAGTTAGAAAACTTTCATAGCCTGTGGCTAACTTGATCCTTCATACATACAATAAGCAGGTATGACCTCTTGTTTTGAGTTCTGCAAAGAATTTAACTCTTTGCTTTGTGTGAATGCATTTCAACAGACAAGGATATGGTAATAATTGTGAATAAATAATTGTACAATTCATATCTTTTACGGAAAGCAAAATTAAGGCATTTTAAAACATGTAGGTTAAGGAAGAATGGCTTATTTGAAGTCTGTGTTTTCAACTTAGGTAACACATGTTATTTCTTTCTTTGAGGAGTGTCCTTGGGTATTGAGTACTCATAAACTGTTGCACATATGGGGTAAATTTTTAGAGAGCAAATCACAAGCACCTGGATTACCATAACATTCAAAATGTCTTTTGTGTGTTTCCAGCTTGCAATATTTCAGCTCATGGGGAATCTAAGCTTATAAATTAAAGTTATTTTTCCTTATCCAGACCATCCTATCTTCCTCATCACCTTCCTTATCCCCATCTTAAACCTCTTTAATCACACTGAAAGTGATTTTACTCTAAGTTCTATACTAAGCCTCAGTGACCTACTTTTTCTATTTTCTATTTTAAGTTATTTACTAAGCCTCATGCTACACACCTGGGGGCTCTCCTAACATTCATTTTATGTGGTATGTTGAAGAATACTACAATGTCAGATGTAAAAATTAACGAACCAGCTTTGAACTCCATTTAAAATTTCATAATCTGAATGATAAATTAAAAAATTCAGAATCTACTGAATTTTCATGTTTTGAAATACATTCCGGAGACTAAAATTTTCTGGGTACTCTTTATAAATTTTATAAACAAATCATTAATACAACAACTTTGGTTTTTTTTTTTTAAATCTACGATTTATTCCCAGAAAAGTAAACTAAACTGGGCCCAAAACAGATGAACACTTAATCTAAGATTCTAAGAACATAATAACATTTTCTGTTCTTAAGCTTCCCAGTATTGATCATTTCTATTTTATATTTTCTTCACTGGGTTTCTAAACCATTAGATTTTTTTCTCTTTTTCCCTTGCTTTTAAAAAAGAAAAATAATAATTTTATATGTAGGCAGATTTTCCTCTGAATTCTAATTCATTTTTACTTAACTATTTTGTCTTGGGACTTCCCAATGTTGCACTATTATTACTTCCTAAAAATGTGTTCCACCATCTTAAATTTAACAAGCACATTAAAGACTTATGTTTCTACAATTGTTAAAAATACTTTCAATATGATACGCTTGACAGACATCATTTCTTCAGTAGCTTGTGAAATCAACAACAAAATCTCCTTCTGGTGCAGCAGGATGCCTGTCTTAACATGGATCCTGAGAAGCCAGAGAAAATAGCAAAGGGAAGGAGCGGGAGTTGAAGAACCCATGCTCCTGCCCCTCCCAAATCTTTGTGTTAACAATGACTCCCATGTCCCTCAGAAGCGCAAAGATGGAGCACAGTTAACAGTATTCTGACTATGATAGCCCATGATAATTCAAATGTGTGATTCTAAAAAAAAAGACAGAAGGAAAAGTTCACAGCACATTCTCCAGAGTGATGTGTTTAAATCTGCAGAAATCCTAGGGACGTGTACGACTTTTATCCCCATTACCTTGTCTCATAAACACTACAACCCACTAGTTAAAATCAACGAGTGGTCAGGAAGAAATGTTTATTCTCAAGTGATGACACTAAACGTTTCCTCTATTCTACTTGTATAAACATTTAAAGAGATGTATTGCATTTGGTTGCCTTTTGCCTGATTTTTCTAGCCCTCAATCAGAAGCTGATGCCTTACATCTTGGGGGAAACTATAAGGTACATAATGTCGCAGTTTAGGTGAAATATATTCAAAACACATGCTATTAAATTTATGGCAATTATTTAATCATTTAACATTTAAATTATTCAGCAATTACAAATTTAATGCAGATTAATTTCAGCATAAATCATCAAAAATATTTTAAATTGATTTTAAAGAAACATCTTAAGACTCTTTTTCCAAGGGAAAAAAAGTCTATCTGCCATTTGTTGGAACTAAACAAAAAGAAAATACAAAACTTAATAGCATTCTTTTCCATCTCTACATAAAAGAGAATTTTTTGCCCCACAGCGATTCTTGTCCATTAGAGATATTTGCCAGATGACATAAGATCTTCTACACTGGCAGCTTCAGTGGCTATTTGGAAAGCTTCACTGCCACCTGCAGCTGCACCTGCTGTGAGATTGTACTTGTAGATTCCTTGGTGAGTACAAAATCTATTGCCTAGATTAGCAAATGAACCTAATCCTGGTAGCAAATTTGTAACATAGTTAAGGAGTTTCCCTGGGTAGGATTGGACTATGCAGATATGTTTTCCCTTGTAAATTTATATAAACTAATGGATACATAAACAATAAATGAATTGTATATAGGGATGTAATTTTATTCATTAACTAACATTATTATACTAAAATTGCTTAAGTCAGAATTCACCATAGAGCTAGTTTTCAAGTAAGCTGTGAGTTTAAAAAAAGAAAAAGAAATAATTATCTCTGAAATTATCTGCTTTTTCAATTTAGCGATATCATCTGCTACTTGCAGAAACTTAAAATATTTGTGTTTTATGGTTTCTAGTGTTTTATTCTTCTTAAGTAACCTTGGCTTCTCAAAATGGAAATGAAGAATTCAGGCTTTGTATCATGTTCTTCAAGACAATGGTCCATGTAAGTTCCAAGCTATAGTTCTGATCCCCAGTTCATACTGCTTCAACCACTCTGGACTCCTGAGGATCTTAGATATTCTGAAAGTGTCCTTCCCTCAGGGCCTTTAACCAAGCTCTTCCCTAGGTCTGAAAGACTCATTTGCCAGGTATCTGCATCACTGGGTGCTTTCACTTTGTCTATTTAAACAAAAGGCCTGCTCTCAACACCCTATCAAATACAGCAGTGACTTCCAAACACAGTCATTTTCTGTTCTGTTACCCTGGTTGATAGTTCTTTTTATTCTCACAGCCACAAGCTATGTTATAGATGAATTTGCATATGTGTATATTATCTGTCTTCTCCCAAACAGTATAATTTCCATTAGAACAGGGACTCTGGGCATTTGTTTTTATGTTAAGTCACATTGTATCTGGTAGATATTCTGCAAACATATGTTCAATAAACTCATGAATGAATGATACATAAGACTGTGGTATAGCTTTTAAGATGATTTTTGGTCATTTGTTTTAAAGAATAACAAGGCTGGGCACAGTGGCTAATGCCTGTAATCCCAGCACTTCGGGATGCTGAGGAGGTTGGATCACCTGAAGTGAGGAGTTTGAGCCTAGCCTGGCCAACATGGCAAAACCCCATCTCTACTAAAAATACAAAAATTAGCCAGTTGTGGTGGCGAGTGCCTGTAATCTCAGCTACTTGGGAGGCTGAGGTGGGAGAATGGCTTGAACCTGGGAGGCGGAGGTTGCAGTGAGCCGAGATCACACCACTGCACTCCAGCCTGGGTGACAGAAAGAGACTTCCCCTCAAAAAAAAAAAAAAAAGAAGAAGAAGAAGAAAATGTGATGCTTTCAACAGATTGAAAGACTAAAGTTCATTTACCTCTTGTGAAATTTACATCTTCAGCAACTATCTGGAGTAGTAAACAAATTTTACTTGAGGATATTCTAATATTTGGAAGTATGGTATAATGAGAAGACATTTTGGTAAAGACTGAGAGTCACTTTTTAATTCATGTTCTTATTCACATACTCAGCTTACAGCAGGACTTTGCTTAGTAACTCTTTTTGCTAAAGTATCAAATAGACCCCAAAACTTTAAATGACATGAGAAGAGTCTCAAAGTCATGTAAATACAACTAAATGTGTTTTCCCCTCTTCCTTTCAAATGAGAATTGGACTACATGAATTTTAAAATATTTTAAAATTAAGTTTCCAATGGTTCTATCATTGTCAAATAACTAAAAAAATCTGCTTCCATTCATGATGTCAGAAAACTGATCTGATTGAAATAATAAATGGACTGTGTTAACAAAAATCTCATCATTTGTTTCTCAAGAATAAACAAATATGTAGAGATCATCTGAAGAATCAAATGACAGTTTTCATTACAAAGATCCCGTAGAGTTTAAAAACAGTTATTTTTGTTGAGATTTTCTGGGCATTGTTTTAAAACAAAATTTTTATTTATTTTGTAATTTCAGATGAAGACTTGGCAGAGTTTTTCATTCACAACATTCTTTGCCCAAAACATTGGTTGTCAAAAACAATTTGGAGACCCTATATCCTTTTTAGTAGTCATGCTAAGGTTTTTAGACAAAAAAAATTGTCATGTGAAAAACACTCATGATACATTCCTAGTATTTTTTTATTGGATTTCTCCAGAAAACACCTATTAAGGAAATAAATAACAGCTGAATTTAATACTTTACATCATACTTACAGAAAAAAAAATAAATTCTTATTAATATTGAGAGATACAGGATCAAAAGAGACATGTATAGAATAATTGAAATGCACTAAACATGCTGTGCTATGCAATAAACATGCATGCTCATGGATAATGTCTAGTAGGTTTGCATATGGTCAATCAATTGTCCTCATTTCCGAATTTAGTAAATGCTAGATCTGTTGCTGTTTTAATGTTTACTTTTACTTCCAATATTGTGTTTTGGATCACCTACAGCAAAGGCAATCTACTTCTTTTTAATGGTGTTACCTATTGGGTACGTTTTTCTAGTTTAACACAGTTTTAAAAATAGCTTTATTCATAGTTTAGCTATACTATGCTAAATTTTTCAGCTCCTGTGCAGCATCAGTATAAACTCTACATCTATGTGTCATAATTTAAATTCTTCCTAAGATTTTACTCTCTTTTTCTGAAAAGTAAATAATTTATTATAATAAATACACAAGTAAATACTCAATATCAGAAAATGATTTGTTCAGTATATTGGCAAAAACATAACTAGATAAATACATAAATTCAGTTTTGGATGTGGAATCAAGTTACATTTTATTCAAAATTACCTTATTGTTGTCATCAAATGGAAAATATATTTTCAGGATTCCTAAGGATAAAATAATGTAATTAAATTTTCCTGGATTAGTACTATAAATAGTATAGACTAAGTATAAAAGTTCAGCCTTTGCTCATTTCTTCATTCAAAAGGAATATTGTGTTTACTCAGTGTAAATCCAAAAGATGTTATCTCTTAAGACATTACTCTCTAGGATCAAAAAATATGTTATAAATTATTAAAGTATTTCATCGAATGCAAGAGTTTGATGAATGTTTTAGCTGTAAGCAATAGAAATTTGAGCCTACTATGATAACAGCAATCTTTTTTCTCACATAACAAGAATTCAGACTGTGGGTCAATGTTAGTATAGGTTTAGTGACAATAATGTCTGGATTGGAAAGAATCGTCTGGCATTTTTCTGTATTTTCCTTTATTGTAGCAAGAGTACTGACACTGAGCAACTCATCCTCTTCCAAGCAGGACAAATAAAGAAAGAGTGGAGATATGTAGAAAAATAACACTTCCCCTGCCATCCCAAGAAATCATTTTCTTACTTCACTCATGGGTGTCACAAAGAACCCTCTGCTATAGGTAAGCTGGAAAAGTGGATATTTAGTGTTTCCGGACTCTTTAGCAAAGAGAACAAAGGAAAAACTGACTGGCCTTGTGATAAAACATGTAAATCAGAATGGGAGGCATAGAACTGGCTTCCCAGGAGAGTAATATGTAATCTTAGTTCTGAAGGGAAAGTATAAATTAGCTAGTTATATGCGGAAAAGAGACTATTCCAGACAAAAGCATTCTCCTTGCAGAGCCAGAAGTGCATCAATCACAGAGATCTGATTTATCCCAATAGTTCAGTGTGGCTGCAAGAAAGTTGATGTAAGGGATAGCAGAACATGAGACTGCAGGTAGCTATTGGCCAGCAGAGGAAGTCTTAAGAGCTAAAACAAGGATTAGAACTCTATTCTAAAATTTACAAGAATTTGTTAAAGATTTTAATATGAGATGAATCTTTTATAATTTTAATAAGAGATGGAACTTGACCAAATTTGTATTTCATTGTTATTATTTTATTATTTTATAGAAACAGGGTCTTGCTCTGTCATCCAGGATAGAGTGCAGTGGTGAGCTTGTAGCTCACTGTAACCTCAAACTTCTCGGTTCAAGTGATCCTCCCACATGAGCATGCCAAGTAGCTGGGACTGCAGGCACATGCCACTACATCTGGCTACTTTTTAGAGTTTGCATTTTAGAATGATCTTCATGGTAATGTTTTGGAAAATAGATCAAGTATTGTAAGGCAAATCAGGAAAAAAGAAAAATCAATTAGAAGCCAATTGCAAAACTCCAAACAAGAAATAATTTGTGTGAGAAAGTTGGTAGTAAGAATAAAGAGAAGTCAAAAAGATCAAACTCCATATTTTTGAAAAAATGGAAAAATTCAATCCTCAGTACATTAAATTCCAAGACATATTATTCATAGTTAAGCTATACTATGCTAAATTTTCACTATAATTACTTAGCCTTCAATATACCTAATAAATTACATCGACCATACTTGCTTTTTCACCTCATTACATCACTCATCTCTGCCCCTTTATATTTTGTTTCACATCCAAAGGCACTTATACAAAAACTTCATGAGCTTTCCATTTGCCTTAAATTCTGTGACATATAATTTGCCAGTATCCTTCTATACTATTTTTCCCTTTTCTTTCCAATGTATCTGACTGGTAAAACCCTTGGATGAAGCCAACAAACTCCTTCCTATATACTCAAATTTTAGTTTCTGTAAACTGATTTAGAACATCATAGAACAGGATAGAGTTGTACAAATATACCTCCATGAACCTCAATTGTTCCCTTAATATTGCCTTACATTGTAAGATAATTCTTATGAGTTCTTTATTACTGTACTTTCTTGTCTTCATGGTAGTTGTTTTAACCTTTTCATTATGAAACTGTGAGTCCATTAAACCTCCTTTTCTTTATGAATTACCCCATCTCCAGTATGACTTTATTAGCAGTGTGAGAACAGACTAACACAAAAAACTGGTACCAGTAGAGTGGGGTGCTGCCATAAAGATATCCAAAAATGTGGAAGCAACTTTAGAACCAGATTACAGGTAGAGTTTGGAACAGTTTGGAAGGGTCAGGAGAAGACAGTAAAATGAGGGAAAGTTTGGACCTTCCTAAAGAATTGGAGGGTTCAGAAGACAGGAAGATGTGGGGAAATTTGGAACTTCCTATAGACTTGTTGAATCGCTTTGACCAAAATGCTGATAGCGATATGGACAATAAAGCTCAGGCTGAAGTGGTCTCAGATGGAGATGAGGAACTTGTGAACTAGAGTAAATGTCACTCTTTCTGTGTGACATTTTGCTGGTACCAGAGACTGGTGGCATTTTGCTCCTACCCTAGAGATCTGTGGAACTTTGACCTTGAGAGAAATGATTTAGGGTAACTGGTGGAAGAAATTTCTAGGCAGAAAAGTATTCAAGGGGTGGCAGAGCATAAAAGTTTGGAAAATTTGCAGACTGACAATGTGACAGCTAAGAAAACCTCATTTTCTGGGGGAAAAAAAAATCAAGCCAACTACAGGAATGTGCATAAGTAACAAGGAACGAAATGGTAAAAACCACAAAAACAGAGAAAATGTCCCAGGGCGTGTCAGAGACCTTTGCAGCAGCCCCTCCTGTCACAGGCCAGGAGGCCTAGGAGGGAAAAATGGTTTCATGGGTCAGGGCCAGGGCCAAGGCAAGGGCCCTGCTGCTTTGTGCAGTCTTAGAACTTGGTGTCCTGTGAGCTGGCCATGGTTAAAAAGGACCAAGGTACAGCTCAGGCTGTGATTTCAGAGGTGCAAGCCCCAAGCCTTAGAAGCTTCCACATGGTGTTGAGCCTGAGGGCACACAGAAGTTAAGAACTGAGGTTTGGAAATCTCTGCCTAGATTTCAGAGGGTGTGTGGAAATACCTGGATGTCCACACAGAAGTTTGCTGCAGGAGTGGAATCCTCATGGAGAACCTCTGCAAGGGCAATGTAAAAGGGAAATGTGGGGTCAGAGTCCACTGGGGGTACAGACTAGTGGAGCTGTGAGAAGAAAGCCAGTGTCCTCCAGACCCCAGAATGGTAGATTAACTGACAGCTTATACTCTGTGCCTGGAAAAACCATAGAAACTCAATGCCAGCTGTGAAAGCAGCCAGGAAAGGAACTGTACCCTGCAAAGTCACAGAAGCAGAGCTGCCTAAGGCTGTGGGAGCCCACTTCTTCCATCAGCATGACCTGGATGTGAGACATGGAGTCAAAGGAGATCATTTTGGAAATTTAAGGTTTAATGGTTGCCATTTGGATTTTGGACTTGCATGGGACCTGTCATGTCTTCTTTTTGGCCAATTTCTGCCATTTTGAATGGGCGTCTTTACTCAAGGCTTGTACTTTCATTGTATTCAAAAAGTAACTAACATTGATTTTGCAGGCTCATAGGCAGAAGGGGCATGACTTGTCTCAGATGAGACTTTGGACTTGGAGTTTTGAGTTAATGTTGGAATGAATTAAGACTTTGGAGGACTGTTGAGAAGGCATGATTAGTTTTGCAATGTGAGGACATGAGATTTGGGAGTGCCCAGAGGTGGAATGATATGGTTTGGTTATGTGTATCCTCATGCAAATCTCATTTTGAATTATAGCTCCCATAATCCCCACATATAATGGGAGGGGCATGGTGGGAGGTAATTGAATCATGGGGGCAGGGTTTCCTGAGCTCTTCTTGTGATAGTGAATAAGACTCATGAGATCTGATAGTTTTATAAAGAGGAGTTTCCCTGCACACACTCTCTTGCCTGCCACCATGTAAGATGTGCCTTTGCTCCTCCTTTGCCTTCTGCCATGATTGTTAGGCCTTCCCAGCCATAAGGAACTGTGAGTCCATTAAACCTCTTTTTCTTTGTAAATTACCTAGTCTCAGGTATATTTTTATTGGCAGTCTGAGAACAGACTAATACATTTAATATTCTACATTTATTATTATTTTTAATTCTCAATTCTCACACCTTGAATGTGGGAAATCATTCCTGGTTATTCAAAAATGTTTTTTACATAACAGAAAAAATGTTTTTTCTGCTTTAATTTGAAAAGGTTTTCTGGTTTGCTAATATAAAAAGATGTCCTAGACTTGCCGTGTACCTTCTCTGCCTCCAAAATAGAGTTAACCAGCTCTTCAAGATATTCTGCTTTCTGTAAATGGGGAGTAGAATTAGAGAAGATACTTTGTTTGCCAGGGTTATTCTTTGCTATTGGCTAGGGGGGTGGGTGGTGAGAGTTTGGGTGGGAGTGATAAAACTTCCAGGCAATTTTGCTGAAGCACTGAAAATACTTATGTTTAATAAAATCCTAAGTTATATTTTCCATATTTCAAAGTCAGTTGTAACAGTGCAGGAGTTTTATTTAATGTATTTGGTCTTATAATTCTATCTTTTTATTTGCTTTACTCTATAAAATCGTCAGTTTGAAATATATTTGTTTATTTATATAGTTACTTAATTTACTTAGAATCCATTCCACTAATAAATATATTCAATATACTTTGCCCTAACATTTCTTGAAATAGATTTTTATTTTTTATTTTATAATTGATTTGATATATGGTCAGATATATCTGTTTCTTTTTTCATATATGGAATTTTTAAAAATTAATGCATATTCATGATTAGAAGTTAAAACTCTTTGCCGAATTTTTTCTTTTATTACCAACCCTCCACTATGTATTTCTTTTCCTTCTTTTATTTTTATTATTTATTGATTATCTTTGTGGATAGGTAAATATATGCGTGTGTGTGTTAACCATTTAAACAAAACAACTTATGTATTTTTTTCTCAACTTACTGAAAGTTAGTGTATGAGACATACTATTCTGTACTTTGCTTTTTAAACTTTGTAGCATATCCTGGAGCTCTATTCATATTTATACATTATTTTTTAAAGTTGCATTATGGTCCATTCAATGGATGTATCACCATAAATCAACCAGTCTCTACTGCTGGATATGTCAGTTGTTTCCAATGTTCCACTAGTATACAAAAAGTCACAATAAACAAGCTTGTATGTGTGTATATGTGTATGTATGTATCTTGTATACATAACTTTGTATATGTATATATATATATATAAAACTATATATATACACATATATGGATGATTATTTATGTGTATATTATGTACATAATATATGTTCATTTATACACTAATATGTTTAATATGTATGCTATACATGTGAATCCCCTCATATAAAACTATATACAATAATAATAAATATATATAATATCATATATACACACAAGGTTGTTTATGTAAATGATATTGTATATACATATATATACAACATCACTTTATATTTCTTGGGGTGTATGTGTATATTCTAATTATATTTCCTAAATTGGGACTGTTGTGTCAAAGGACATGTGTGTTTGTAATTTTGGTAGATATTTCCTTGTAGTCTTACAGCACCTTCCTTCTTAAATTAACAATGGGTAGAAGTGTATTTTCAAAGTGTTGCTAACAATTTTTGGATTTTGGCTAATTTGGTATGTGAGAAATGTATCTCGATTTAGTTTTACATTGCATTTCTTTTATAAAAGTGATGTAGAGCATCTTTTCGTGTGTTGAAAGATTATATATCTTTTTCTGCGAATAATTTGAGTTTTTTTGTCTTGCTCTTATCAATTACTAGTAGGGTCTTTATTAAAGAAATTAACCCTTTGTGATATAGATAGTAAACACTTTTTCTCTGTTGGATATTTTCATTTTTATTTTTACTTGTTTATGGTATTGAATTGTCATGCAATCATTTTTTATTTTTAATGTACTAAAATCAGAATGTCTTCATTTTTTACCACAAGCTCTCTGAATTAAAAATTCACTGTGGTGAATTTACCTATGTGCCATAACAAAAATATTAACATAAATAAAGGGAATTGATTAGAGATTGCAGAATGCCCCACAGTCATGTCTCAACTGTTGTCTCTGGAGTATCATACCTCCTGCCAGAAATTTTTATATGTTCTAAGGCTCACCAATGTTTACCCACCACCATGGCAACAGTGCCTGTCAATGCTATGTCTTTTCTTCATGAAATATCAACTTCTTCAAGTGGTAAACAACTGTGATTTTAAAATTATCCTTTTTGTTCATGTGTTATTTGTAATTTTATATGTTATTTGAAATGTTATGTGTTTGTAACAAAATATTTAATGGAGGTTATTTACACTACCATTTATGGTCATCACAATGTAGAAACGAACAATTTGTATTGAACATCAGAGAATATCATTGCAGAATAAATGCAAGTATACAAACTAATGTGCTCATTCAGTATTAAATTATTAGGCAATTGATGTTTTAAAAGCTTTATGTAATGCAAAAGTTCTTGATTACTGCTGTTTTAGAGTGCTTATTGGCATTTAGGAAAACTGGTGGTAAGTTTTGGATGGACTGATTATATCATTATTTTTCCCATTTAATATAATGTAAGATAGGCTCCGTCTGTCTGAAAATTTCCTATCCAACATGTTTTCAAGCTTGGATTAGATTTGGATAACAAAGTTACTTGTATGGCTTTATTTTGAGGGTTTCTTTTTTTCTTTAACATTTAGATCTTTGATATATTTGGGATTTACTCTGGTGCTTGATGTGATCTTTAGTTCCATTTTTTTCTTTTTTCCATATGGCTACTCAGCTCTCCCAACTCCATTTATTAATGGGGTTCACTTTTACTTAACTGCTTTAATATTGTATCTCAGAAACTATATTTGCCTATGTGCTTATGTCTGCCCATCTCCTAAGTGTTATCCCTCTTTAGGGATTTGCCTATACTTTCCTACCTGCTCATCCTTAAGCAATTTTATTCATTCTTAGAACTTTGTTTTCTATATGTTTATGGCTCTCAGATGTAAACTTCCAGCCCAGTTCTCTCCCTTGAGCATCATATCTGAATATCTATTTGACTGCTTTCCTGTCCTAAAGGAATATTAGCCTCAAATGTTTATAACTTAGCCAAATTTATTCTCCATGCATATTCAATATCCAATGTCTTCTGTCTTAACTAGTGATTCTGTCTTCTATGCAGTTGCTCAAGTATTTTTTATTTCTCACATCTACATCTAATCATTAATATGTTTTCTCATTTTTATTTCTAAACTAATTTTCAGAACTATTTGATTCTTTCCACCCTCGCTGCTACAACCACTGGCCAAGAAACCATATCATGGAATCTTTCTCTTCTTTCACTAATCCTTGCACCACTCTCATCTATTCTTCACACTGCTTCACACAGAGAGAGTTTTAAGTAGAAATTCAATCATGCTATTCTTAGTTGCAACCTTTTTATGGTTTCCCATTAACTGTATAACAGGAACCCCTTTTTTTCTTGCATGGTTTATGGTTTACAATATCTTCTATGATCTGTTAACTAATCACTTCTCACCCTTGTTTAAACTCCAGACCTATAGATTTTCTTCAAGTACTGGAATGCATTCTGCTTTTGCCACTTCTGAACTTTCACGTATAGTTTTCTCACTTTCAGGAATAGTCACTTACCTCCTGTTCATTTCCCCTGGCTAATATTTATTCATTTTCAAGTCTTATCTTAAATGACATTTCTCGAGGAAGCATTCACCAATACATTCCTTCAGCAAATCTATATTATGAATTATGTATCAGGTACGTTTTTACAAAATCTTATGGAAGCCACATTCTAGTGTGGGGAGAAGAGAGAAAATAAACAAATATAATCAAATAATCCATAGAATAACACATACAGATAGACAGTACTGATACAAACCCATTACATACTGG
Organism: Cheracebus regulus; assembly: GCA_963574635.1. Classification (NCBI taxonomy): domain Eukaryota; kingdom Metazoa; phylum Chordata; class Mammalia; order Primates; family Pitheciidae; genus Cheracebus; species Cheracebus regulus. The sequence goes on from CAUYQU010056074.1 coordinate 60,235, forward strand.
CAAGGTGGTTCTATCGGCCAAAATATTGAGATAATTTAGCTGCTGCCTTGAGCTTCCCAATACTCTCTTGTGATCTAACACAGTCCATCACCTCCAGCTTACAGATGATCTAATAAACAAATGATTAATGCCAGGCACAGCTGGAGTTCTGCTATACCTCCTGCATTTATTTTGGTTGGTCAATTCTAGAGCATTTCAGACATCCAAAAGTCCCAACTCCTAAGCACTACCAATTGATCCCCCAGGTATTTTGAATATCTCATCCTTGTGCCACACACATCTTGTGACTCTGGGAAACCACACTTAAATGCCATTGAGAGGGCCATTCTACTGGCCAGCCCACCAAGGCTTCTATTGACTAATCACTACTTCCATTTCTTAGCACTCCAGTAGCTAGCGCAAAATCCAACAGGAGAGATAATATTCCCTTGAGACAGCACTGGCAGATTAGCAGGCAAATTCCCAGTGCCTCTTAACATAGAAGGTTGTGTTGACCAGCCTGCAAATACTCTCTTATAGTCACGACCTTATAGCTGCTCATGAAAATTGCTTGATGAAAATGGTGTATAGAGAAGGAACCATTAATGATATAAGAGAAACAAACAAACTAAAAAATGCTGGAGAGGTTCTTGAAGTGTGTTTCAGGAATGGGATTTCATACTCAAGTACAGGATCTAACCTTAGATATAAGTGTGAGTGTGTCATCCAAAGTAGCAAGAGAAGGGTGGCAAGTTTGTGCACAGATGATAGCAGGGAATAGATGTGAATATGGAAGTCCTGGGGTTTTTTTCTATGTTTCTGTGAAATAAAAAGCCTGTCATCAAGTGAGACTGAATATGGAGAAGAGATAGTGGAGATTCCCTAGTCCACACTAAATATCCTTTCTACATATTCCTTACAATCCTTTACTTCTTGTTCCCTAATCTTCGTCATATTTGTCATTTCTTATAAAACACATATTTAGACTGTGAGTTATCCTGTCTTGTTTCCTGCTTTTCTAGCATACTGTGGCCTCATAATTAATATTATTTGAATTGAACTAAAATAAATTATAAGGTACAAAATTGAAAGAAAAATAATGGCACAAAATAGAGTGGTATGGTATGAAATAATTTCCAGTGGCTCCTAAATTTAAAAGAAAAAAAAAGGATTTAGTAAGATAAGAATGTTTATGAGGAATAACTTTATTTATGTATATGCTGATTTTCATGAGGTTGGAATTCAGCCAAATGGAGAACTCATACAGGAAGTCGGGTATACAAGTGGAGAGCTTAGGGGTGAAATTCAGGCCATATACATAGGTTCTCATTAGCCTGCAAGGGTGTAGGTGGTAGATGAAGCTGTTACGTGTTTGTGTGTTTGTCATCTAAGAATGTGTTGCAATTAAAAGCCAAGGAGATAAAAATAAAGCCTAAGATGGCACTCACATTTAGGTGGCAATTTTAATGGAGATCGACTTACCGGGAAATTAAAGAATGCATTTGTGTGTTTTGAAGTATTATATCAAATCTATCAGTCCTAGTAGTCAAAGCTTTCGAAGGTCTAGTGCTATTTTCATGTTTCTCTCTTAGTAGTGATGGTGAACCACAATTTCACTAAAATTGCCATCCTGATATTCACTCTGCCTTTTTTTTTTTCCAGTTTTCATGCTTCTTTTTATGATACACCAGAAATAAATTTCTAATCTATCAAGAAGACAGAACAGAAAATCTCTACTGTTGGGGACTGTAGCAAGAGCAAGACCTCCGTTGGCAACTATTAGCAGAAAATATCTTTGGAATCTGTCTTGTAATGTAATGTACACAAATGTTCTCAGTGTTATTTTTTATCTTCTCTCGAAACCCAGCTCAAAAGCCAACTTCTCCGTAAATTTTCTCCACTCACCTAGACCTTGGTAATCTGCCCATTTTAATAAATTGCATTTTGCACTTATATTTCCTTTTCTTGTTTCTTATTAAATACCTTTTGATTATGTATTTTTAAATTTGTTTTTTTTTTCCTGCCCAGATAGACCTTAAGCTTCTGGAAAGCAATTTTTGAGTCTTTTGTTTTCTAAACCCAAAGTGTTGATCTCACTGAGTTGTATACCTATTTGTCACATGCCAACTTAGTTATGTGAATACTGCTAGAGGACAAGTATATTAATGTATAAACATAGAAAATTCCTTTGGAAAGCTAGCTCAGATAATATAAGGTACTAGAAAACAAAGTAAGTAAAAACAACAACAACGAAGTTAAATGGCAAGCAGGCAGTGGCAGCTAAATCATTTTGCAACAGTTTAGATTATTAGATAACTTCACATTTCTTTCTCTTATCTGCTATTGTTCCTGATCCTTATTTCTTCCAACCACATTATTTAACAACACATTTTATTTCCCATTGGAAGAACTCCAATAACCTTACATTTTAAAATATAAATATATTACAGTTTGGTACATAAGGCCTGGCACTTAAAGTATTGTTGCTTCTTTTCCATTACAAGCATCAGAACCAGGGTAAAAACAAATGTTACTAACATGCTAAGATATTGAATCATATTGAAGACCTCTTTCAATGAAAACAATCAAATGCACGTGTGTGAGAAAGAAAAGCTGACACCACAAGTTCCAAAGGATCTTTGAGTTAGCTGGTGGCAATTAATCAAGGCAATAAATAGCTTTCAATAAAGCTAAGTTGTATTAATGAAGTAAGAATTCCAGTTTTCTCTATTCATCAAATGCTTAGAAACATCAGGAGTTGGGGAAAAGCCAGATGCTAGTGGACTCAGATGCTAGTGGACTCAGAAAGAAGTTCTATTGCTGTGCTTCTTTATTTAAAAATTTTACACTGAAATTAAAGTCATAAGAATACCATGGCCCATTTCTCTTATAGCATCAAGAAAAATTTTGGTGTAGACTTTTGGTGAATCCTTACCCTTTATACACATATCAATTCAAAGCTCCTATAAATTATAAGAGGAATCCAGATTGTTAGGATTCCTCTGTTGTAACTGTTGGCTTTCAAGCGTATCCCTACAGTACCCTCTATTCAATTGTTTTTGCAATGTTCTTCTAGCCTACTCTGGCTCCTCTGTTCCTCCTTGCATCTAAAATCCATTGGTTATCATTGTCCCTGAACTGACTCAAATGGTTCATTGTCTCTCTGTGGGCACAGTAATTGTGTTTACTTCACTGTGTGTTGTATCAACTTATGGATATGGGAAATGACAGTGTAGTTGGGCATGACTACAAAGGGAGAAAACATTATTCATAAATATGAGATGGAACAATGCAATGCAAATTGATTATCAGAAAAATAATATTGTGAATAATGCACCCCACAAAGTAAAAAAAAAAATGCAGGACTCTGTAATTGCTACATTCCCCATGCCTGATCTTGCATGCTGTTTGGCTACCTTTGAAAATTTTGAGGGACAAAACTAAGAACAAAAGATTTAGAACACTCCAACAAGCAAACCCTTGCCTTGGCTTGTCAAATTGTACATACTTACTTTACAATTTATCACAGCTGGTATTCCTGACCTGACTCCAGGCTAAGAGATTCAAGAGCAGCATGCTCCTATACCTTAGCACACTCACCTATGGAGATATTTTGATAGCTTCTTTGGAAAAGTGTATTGTGCTCAAAGAAAAATAACTAGAAGGTTTTAACCTTGTAAGTGCTTAAATGTAATTTATTTTCTTTACTTTCTTTTTATTTTGATCATTTGCTTTGTACCACATGGGGTTTTATGCTTTGCTCAGCTAGATTGTAAACTACTGTAGGGTATAGATTTAATTTACAGTGTCTGGCAGAGCATCAGCTACCAAGTGTTACTATATGTAACTATGAAATGTTAAAGATGTAAGAAGTGTGACTTGGCCAGGTGTGGTGGCTCACTCCTATAATCCCAGCACTTTGTGTAATCCCAGCACTTTGGGAGACCAAGGTGGGTGGATCACAAGGTCAGGAGATCCAGACCATCCCGGTTAACATGGTGAAATTTCATCTCTACCAAAAATACAAAAAAATTAGCCAGGAGTGATGGCATATGCATTCTCAAGCAGGAGAATCGTTGAACCCAGGAGGCGGAGGTTGCAGTGAGCCGAGATCATGCCACTGCACTTGTCTGGCAACAGAGTGAGACTCCATCTTCAAAAAAAAAAAATGAACTATGACTCATTCATTTATGGAAAAATTCAACAATCGTGTATTAGACTCCGTATGATAGACATGATGCTATAACCTAGAGACGCAAGTGTGTTGAAAAATTCTACAGCCCATGGGAAATTTTTGTTTGCTTGTTTCTCTACAGATTTTAATATGTGCAAGGAACTGGTCATATGGAAGAATATGACAGTCTTTATAATTATATACTTGTGAAGCTTGTATTCTAGTTGTGATGAATACTGTAAAAAATTGTAGATTTTAGATTTTAATTACAAATTTGTACCACAAATGAATATATAGAACACTATGAGCATGTATCAGGAGAAAAGACCAAGTCTGGAGAGTTATATCCTAAAGGTTTTTTTTTTTTTTTTGGAAAAGTGACATTTGAGTTGAGCTTTAAAGATTGAAAAGATGAATAAGTTACGGGAAAAAAAGAATTCCCAACAGAGGTGATAGCAAATGCAAAGATCCTAAAGAAAGAGAATGAAAAACATAGGGATCTAGTAGAAAAATGTCTCATGAGGCTGAGAGCTTTAAGAGATAGGTGGGCGGGGTAAATAATAATGTCATCACCATTGAAAAACACTGATAAAGAGATTTTTAAAACCTGTTATTTAAATCAAATGAACAGTAATTTTGTTTTAATCATGCTGGCAACATAATTATCAGCCAGTGTTTTCATATATTCTTAACATATTAACTATTAGCATTCTGCCATTGTTATGAAAATATTTAGATTTAAATCATAACAGAATAGACATCACACAAAATGGGTAAGAACTTCAGATCTGCTCTATATATTCTCACATGTTGGACTAGGCAGGCCAGGCTTACACAAACTGGCGTGTGCTTCACTTACCCAGTGCCTCTTTTTCGTTTGTGTCTTGCTCAGGCCCTTGGCAGTATTTATTACACTGACTCCTGGCTGGCTTCTTTTAACTTCCATGTCACTGTCTACTTAAAACCTTTCTCATGCCCCTCTAATTATTGATTCTCTAGCCCCTCTTTCTCCTCCATTTAGCTAACTATAGGTATCTCTGGATTTCTGCATTGGCTGTGTTAGCTTTCCTCTTGATAGTGCCTTCTTTAACATTGTTATAAAAACTGGTAACATGGTAGCAGTTGATAGCATTTACAATAAAAGTAAACTTTTATTCAAACTATTAACAATAATTATGGTAAGCAGTTTTTTCTTTGTTTATTTTTGTTTTTAATTTTTCATAAAATGTATCATTGCAGTTAATCTTTAAGGATTAAAACAACCCAGTTTTCTTCCTGCTGCCTTTTTCTTCCTTAATATGCAGTCTAAGTACACAGATGACTACACAGGGAAGTATTATGACTACTTCTGTCCTATAGCTGAAAAGTATAAGCCTTAGGAAAGCTGAGTAACTTGCCAAAGATTACACACTAAGTAGCAGCAGATCCAGGGTTGAAACTAGACAGGCTGACTTGAGACCATAAGCCTTGATCACAATACTGCCTCATTAAAGATGATCACAGTAAGTAGAATCAACCCCACTAAGATGATATGTGATAATTGTATATGTACAAATTATTAAGGCATTTTGAATCCTTGCTTTATCAGTTATTAGCTTTATGACTCTGCATAAATTTCTGAACTTCTATGAGCTTTATTTTTCCTTAATAAAATGAAGATTTGAGATGTCACAATTACAGACTTTTTGTTATGAAGATAATATGAATGCAAGCATTTAGTACTCTGCCTAGCACACAGTCAGCATTTAAAGCCATTAATCCTTGGAAGTCTCCAAGGTAAATATAGCACTTTAGTTTTTAGTACATTTGCTGTTTCTATATTGAATTAATACATATGTTGTCAAAATTGTTCTTTTAATATACAGATTGTTTTTAATAGCTATTTCTTGTTATGAAGATGAATAATGTTAACTCCCTTACAATATCTTACCAGAGATTTAGTGCCCACATTTGACCACTGTACCTACTGTCCACTACATCAGGACTTTGAGTCCATTTTAGTCTATTTTTCTCCAGTTGATTGAGCCATGGTGTAGATGTTTGGGTTTAATTACTGGGATACATTTTAAAATGAATCCTCTTTTATTATTTTTCTGTATTTAATTGTATTAACTTTGTTCTACTATATACATCTATCTACTTATGTCTTATCCTTATCTCATCTAAATCAAAATAACTTCAAATTGAAAAAAATTCTTTTGAATAACTTAATAAAAGTGCTTTTTTTCATTTTTCTCTGCTAGATTGCGCGCGCGTGTGTGTGTGTGTGTGTGTCTGTCTGTCTGTCTGTCTGTGTGTGTATGTATTTGTTTTTTTTTGGGAGACAGAATTTCACTCTTGTTGCCCAAGCTGGAATGCAATGGTGTGATCTCTGTTCACTTCAACCTCTGTCTCTCGGGTTCAAGCAATTCTCCTGCATCAGCCTCCCAAGTAGCTGGATTACAGGCATGCACCACCATGCCCAGCTACTTTTTCATATTTGTAGTAGAAACGGGGTTTCACCATGTTAGCCAGCTGGTCTCGAACTCCTGACTTCAGGTGATCTGCCAACACAGCCTCCCAAAGTGCTGGCATCACAGGTGTGAGCCACTGCACCTGGCCTATATTGTTTTATAGCACTTAATTAACTTCCTTAGTATTCAAAACAACACTTCGGTCTGCATATATGTATCATGATTTATTTGAGAAAATTAATATTTTAGGGGATCCAGTGAAGTCATAAATAAACATGGCTGGATCCTTTTGCCTTAAGGATCTTATAAATATTCCTGAAAGAACAGAATGATATCTTTCCAAATCCATTTCTCTTATCACACATCAAACATCAGCTAGCTTCATGAATGTATACAGATTATCACTTATCTGAAATGCTTAGGACCAGAAGTGTTTCTGATTTTGGAATTTTTTGAATTTTGGAATATTTGCATATACATAATAAAATATCTCAGGGAAAAAGGCCCAATTTAAACACAACATTTATTCATGTTGTATATAAATGTTACATAATCTGAAGGTAATTTTATATAATATATTATTATTTTATTCTATTTATTTATTTTGAGATGGAATCTTGATTTTTCCCAGCTAAAGTGCCATGGCACTACTGCAACCTCCGTCTTCCAGTTCGAGCGATTCTCCTGCCTCAGTGTCCCATGTAGCTGGGATTACAGGTACTTGCCACTATGCCTGGATAATTTTTGTATTTTTTGTAGAGATGGGTTTCACCATGTTGGCTATGGTAGTCTTGAATGCCTGACCTCAAGTGATCTACCCACCTCAGCCTCCAAAAGTGCTGTGATTAAAGTCATGAGCCACCACACCAAGCCATATATAACATTTTAAATAATTTTGTGCTTGAAACAAAGTTTGTGTATGTTGAACTATCAGAAAGCAAAGGTATCACTTTCTCAGTCACCCATGTAAATGACATGCGGATATTTGACATCACTGTCATTCCTAACTCTAAATTTATATACTACTGATAAGCAATCATTTTCTTTTTTTCTTTTTTTTTCTTACCAAAAAGCATTTTATTATTTTTATTTTATATTTAAGTGGTACATGTGCAGATTTGTAAAAACAGAAATACTACATGATGTTGAGACTTGAGTACGTAATCATTTTCTTATCCTTGTTCAGATTTAAGTACTCAACAGTTTAAAAAAGACATGCTATTAATAGAGTAAAAATAATGTGCTCAGAGTAACTAAGCAGCACAGCAGCATCACCTGAAAACCTATATCAGCTGTTAAACAACCACAGCAACAAACAACACGGCTTTCAGTGTCTAACTACAATGCTGTGAATTGATTAAAAGGCTACTGTACACTGTGTTTTATTTTGTTAGGTGAGAAGAAACATCAGAAGTAATTGAGGGGACAGGCAGTTGTTCCTTTAGGGATGACGAGGCATTCTGCTTAATGGCTTTTTCTTAATGTTTTCTCCAGAGTCAGCTGCCTTGTTAATAATGACTTTTGTCTCTCTTTGATTTAATAAACTAACATGACTTCTTTTTGTTTATGAAGGACATGCTGATCTAGTCCTTCAATAAGCCCATCACACATTTTCACTGTGTCACGCACAGATACTTTTTCTGCAGTTTAACATCTTCATCTTCATCACAATTACCTTGATGGATTTCACCATCAGTCAATAAATAAATAACTCAAGACTCCTTATCAATATGGAAAACTTCATGTCTACTTCTTTCAGTTTACTGATGGATTCTGAAGGTGTGTTATTTTCATGTATAAGAAGATCAAACATCATTTTTTTCTCACTTGATATACAGAATCCTTCAAATTACTGCTTTTTTCAGTATTGTATCTGAACATGTCACAGGCTAGAGGTCATGCCAGGTATACCTAACTGTGCCTTTAGTCGTTGTGTTCCAAGCATTGGCAATAGCATATATGGCATCCTTCATGCTAAACGTCTTTAATAGTCTTCTACACCCACACCTCTGTTTATTGCTGCCAGCATGATCTTCAAGATGGTATTTATTCTTTATTGATTTAAGGATACCCTGGTCACATTTCTGAGTTAATGAAGTCACATTTGGGAAAAAGTAGGTGACATACACATATATTTGATAAGAATTTCAACTGGATGATGAGCAGAACCAATGCCAAGGAATAAAAAAATGGCAGTAATTATCCAGTCAATCTTCCCTGCAGTATGCATGAGTTGCTGGTACAAAATGTTTAAGAAACCAGAGAAAATGTCCCTGGTGATCTATGTCTTTTTGTTAGCATAATAATTGACTGGTAAGAAATTCACTCCTTAAAAAGAATGAGGATGCAAATTTTTGCCCATCACAACTAGTTTACATTTATGCATGCCTGCTGCATTAGTACAGGCCAGCACAGTTATTCTATCCTGGGCATTCTTAATTCTTGAGGGCTGTCCCATCAGCTATAGTCGTCAGCATTATAGACTTGTTCTGGTGTCACATTTTCGTCAGTGAAGACCTTAGCAAACTTGTCAGTTTCTTCACTGCTTTATGATCAGCAGATGGTTTATCACCACAAATCATTAAAAATCTAATGCTATCTATTTTCTTAAATTTCTGCAACCAGCCTATTGAATCTTTGCAGTTCCCTGTAATTTTTAGTTCATCATGATAGATCCTTGTTTCGTGAGCTTTTGTTCACTGCTATACTGAAAGTTCTACTCTTTCAATATACAATCTTCATTTTTAGGTTTATGTAACTTTCATTTTTTTATCATCAGTTTCTTTTCATCACTTTCAGCATAGAACTCCAACAGTTTATCCTGTTTCATCAAGTCATATATAGTGATCATCCCAATACCATGATCTCCTATAAGACATTTCACATGCCATTGTCTGGTTTCTCCAATAGCTTGACTTCTTGTGCTATAAACATAAATGTTTCCTCTTTTTCTTATTGCTGTTACCCATATGGGCCTCTCTGGGTCTTTGTGACACTTTTTAGCAATATTTTTTAACAGTATTTTTTACACCACAGAACAGTGGATAAGAAAAAAAAAACCGACAACTGCAGTGACTGACACATGAAGGTTTTTAACCTCATGTGGGGCATCATGGAGAACCTGCCACTGGCACAAGTAGCCTGCACATGTACCATTTTATGATCCTTTGCAGGTATGCTTGCGTGGGGGAATCTAGGCATGTGCAGAAAACAGCTATCACAGCTGAAAGGGGCTGGGAGACCCAGTTTTCCCTTGGGTATGCTGAATAAAATGTATGTCGTGCACCTGCATTTTGACTACAACCCATCATGTGAGATCAGCTGTGGAATTTTCTGCTTGTGGCGTCATGTCAGTGCTCAAAACATTTCAGGTTTTGAGCATTTCAGATTTTAGATTAGGGATCTCAATCCATATTTGATTAAGCAACCATTTTTCTTCAACAATAATAATCATGTTCTTTTAATTTATATCAGGATTCATGTTTCAAAATGTTTTTGCATGTATCATGATGTTAAACTATCACAAAAATTGTTTGAAGAGTTTCCCTTTAAGAGATCTGGAAATTTGACTTCTCTGGGCCTTGGTATCTTAACCACATGTTAAGTTGTATCAGAATCCAAAGAAGGAAAGCTCTCAAGGCATATTCTTGCACTTATTTATTTCTTTACTCCTGCACAACAGGAATGATTATAAACTGATAATAATCAAGGATATAAATGTAAAAAGACACACACAATTCATGCCATCTCTTATTTCTCTCTCTTCTGAATTGCAAGGGTCATTGCCTATTCCTACAAGGAATTATCTTCTGTCACTCTCCCTTCTTACCCACAGCCCCCTTTCACACAACGTGAGTATTAAGTTGATTCATAACCAAGTCTTTTGAAGGAAACATGCAGTTCTGCTCTCTCTGACTCATTCTTACTGAGGTTACCAGTGCAGTTCTTCATCACAGGTTAGAGGAGATTCAAGAAAAAATAATTTCAGGTTTCAGAGGTTTTGACATTTTAAGAGGAATATACTGCACATACTGAGGAGTTAGGGCCTCTACCCCTTACAGAGATCATAGGTGCAAATAATGTGGGAGTTTGACCAGTGACCCTGAGTTTAATACATTAGTACTTATTTGACAAAACTTATGAATATTTACAGTGTGTCATTTTATGACAGTAAATGAGTTTGCCACAAACTTTGGAAAATGTTTGTGCATACTAAGAACTTTTCGGTTTTAGAAATATTGAGGGATTGTAGGGGTTCTTTTTTTTTTTTTTTTATAAAGATGGCGTTTCACCATGATGGCCAGGCTGGTCTTGAACTCCTGACCTCAGGTGATCCACCCACCTCGGCCTCCCAAAGTGCTAGGATTACAGGCGTGAGCCACCACGCCCGGCCATGTAGGGGTTCTATAGTATATTCATCTTGGGTTAATGAGGCGGGAGAGGTGGAAGTAGAAAAAAAGGCCTTCTTTGATCTGAAAAATAAACTGACCATCTAATTCATTGCCCTAGAAATACCAATTCACATTCAACAATACATTGTTATTTTCATTTCCTTTGCTTTAAACCTTTCATATGGAGATGGATGACAAGAGTTTGGAGAAATTTCTGCTTTTCTAGTTTCATGGAACAAAATGCTGTAAGTAGGCTTTCTCAAAAATTGGTTATTTTTTTCTTTTTTTTTTTACCATTTAGTTAGAGAGCTAGGAAAAAAATCTGTTTCTTGACTTCTAGTATAAACTTTGTTCTACTCTAATTTAGCTACCATTGTAGATTACACACTTTTTCTCATTACCTACATTTAGTGAGCTGTTTCCATCCCATGCTTAGGTAAATAGATTTTTGGTAGTAACTTTTAATTAACCTCAACTCCTCACTGATTTTCTTTTAAACTTTATTTGGCAAAACTTGACCCTTTTGATTACCTCATCCATAATTAACTTTACGTTTGGCTTCCTTGCTATTGTACATCCTGAGTTTTTTTATTAGAAATAATTGTTTAGCAATTTATGACTAGCATGTATTATGTAAATTCATAATCTCTCACAGCATCCCACACTTATTTCCTTTATTATTTCTCCTCCCCTGTCCCTCCTCCCAATTCTCTTCTCCCCACCCCCCTCCTCTTCATCCTCTTTCCTCATCTTCTTCTTTGGAACACAGCTTATTTGTAAATTCTTCTTCCATAAAGACTAGCCTTCTGTATCTTTGGAGCATGTGCATAAGCCATAGCTCTCTTGTATACCTGGCCCAGTGGTTCACACCTGTTGTTCTCACAGATTGGGAAACAAAGGTGGAAGGATAGCTTGAGGCCAGGTGTTCCAGACCACCCTGGCCAACATAATGATACCCTGTCCATAAAATTTTTTTTAAAAAATAGCGAAGCATGGTGGCACACTCCTGTAGTCCTAGCTACTCTGAAGGCTGAGGCTGGAGGACTGCATGAGCCTAGGAGTTTAAGACTTCGGTGAGCTATGATCAAACCCCTGAACTCCAGTCTGGGTGATAGAGCAAGAGCCTATCTTAAAAGAAAAGAAAAAGCAAAAAAAGTTCCTGGAATATATAATAGTCACTCAACAAATATTTACAAATCAGAGGATTTACATTTACTTAGCACTTACTGTGTGCAAAACTCTCCCATAAGTGCTTTCCATATGGTATTATTTTTAATTATCGAAGAATTTAAACCTCATCATGCACTATCTAAATTTTGCATTGTTTGTTGAAAATCTAGTTTTGTTTCTTATTATAATATTGACATATTTCAAAACTAGTATTTTCTTGATGAAGGAAAAAATTGGGAAAGAGAAGCTTGTTCATCTTTTTATCCTTAGCCCTAAGAATGCAATAGATGCTTAAAATAATTTATGAATATATACTTTTTCAACTCAATGTTCTTTGATTGATCAGCTTCTATATAACAATTATTTAGTAATTTCCTACTTTAGTTTTCAACCTAGATCCCAGGAGTTTAATTACTTAAAATTAAAAAAAAAAGTTTATCCACAGTTTTTGGAAGATTTTTGATAGTGAAAGACACAGGACAACTTTTACAATTTTAGTATTTAATTCTAAGCTAAGAATGACCTCAGCAGAGTGGGCTCTGAAGAAAAGGGGACACATGGGAAAGAGTAGACAGTTATTTTAGTTCTCATGTTAATTTCTCAATGATTCCTTTGCTGTTGAAGAACCAGAAGAATTTTAACTCCCCGTAGCCACCCACCTACCATGGCTTAGCCACTTTGCAAACATTGTAAATATATGTAATAACTGATAATCATTGACTACCTTTTTGTGTCAGACTGAAAGATATTAAAATCTTGGTCTTCCAGTTTATCTTTGACAGAGCCAGAACTACACCCAGACACTGTGGTCTCAGAACCAGAAAGTCTAATCTCTCTATGACATTTTTTCTCTTATAAAAATATAAACTTTATGACATTACAAATCATGATTTGTTACTGCTGTATCTTATGTAATTATAAAAGTTCTTGTCACATGTTAAATGTTCAGTAAATATTATGTTAGTTTTATCTACCATGTATAAATGAGGTTTTATGTATGACATCCTTTTTGGCGTCTTATGTATGGCAACTATCACCCAAAGGACTCTGGTTCTTCCCTGCATTAAGTTTAAAATCTAATAAGTGAAACAATATTTTTTTAAAAATCACAAAAAAAAATCTAATTTCAAAATGTAATTAGTAATGGTAAGGAATATTAGAAGAAGTTATACAGGAGTATAACAGAAATATCTGCCTGTACCTTGGGATTCAGCTAAAGCTTCTTTGAAAGAGTAGTGTCTGTGCTAAAAACTAAAGCATGAGTAGATGTGAAATACGATTGAAAGAATTTTCAGCGCCTTCAGGGCAGAGGAGATGTGGAAAAGAATTCCCAGTGTTGGAATAAAAAGAAAGGTCAGTGTTATTGCAAGGAGACTGTGAGAAAATTGTGGAGGAGACAGAGTTTAACAGTTTAACTAAGCCTTAGACATAAAAGATTCTGTGGATTATTTGAATATTCTCATGTTTATTCTAAAAGCAGTGTACCTCCATTGAAAACATTTAAGTTGGATAGGCACAGTGGTGCATGCCTATAATCCTAGCACTTTGGGAGGCTGAGGCAGGTGAACTGCTTGAGCCAAAAGTTCCAGACTAGTGTGAACAACATGGAAGAAGCCCCATCTCCACAAAATATGCAAAAATTAGTGGGATGTGGTGGCACACACCTGTAGTCCCAGTTACTCGGGAGGCTGAGGTGGAAGATTGCTTGAGCCTGGGAGGTTAAGGGTGCAGTGAGCTGTGATGATGTCATTGCATTCCAGCTTGGGTGACAGAGCAAGACCCAGGGAGGAAGGAAGGAAGGAAGGGAGGGAGGGAGGGAGGGAGGGAGGGAGGGAAAACATTTATATTAGAATTCTCTAAAGAAACATAACTAATAGGTTAGGTATACGTATAAAGTGGAATTTATTAAGGAGTATTAACTCACACAATCACAAGGTCCCACACTAGGCTGTCTTAAGCAGAGGAGCAAGGTAAGTTTGAGTCCCAAAGCTGGAGAACTTGGAGTCTGATGTTCCAGGGCAGGAAGCATCAAGCACTGGAGAAAAATGCAGGCTAGGAGGCTAAGCCAGTCTAGCCTTTTTATGTTTTTCTGCCTGCTTTATATCCTGGCTGTGCTGGCAGCTGATTAGATAGTGTCCGCCTAGATTAAGGGTGGGTCTGCCATATCCAGCTCACTGCCTCAAATGTTACTGTCCTTTGGCAATACCCTCACAGACACACCCAGGAATAATACTTTGTATCCTTCAATTCAACCAATTTGACATTCAGTATTAACCATCACAAATCCACTTCTTGTCAAACTGAACCCATACACATCTCCTGAGATCATACATCATCTTCAAATAAAGACAATAATAAGGTCATAATTATGCCTAACATAATACAACTATCCTTCATACAACTGGAAACACACCAATTCCCAACCCAAAAGCTGTTACATAAAGTTAACAATACTTAAATACTGATATGAAGTTAATAAAACTTATGTCACATGATAAGGAAAAGCAAAATAAAATGAAAATATTTCATTAATGCTATTGTACACATGCACAAACATGTTTTTAACAAAAGAAGGAGGAAATACCCATGACAGTACATTCCTCATTTCCTCAACTGGTCCCATGGTTGTAGCTAGCTTGTACTGATGACTACCTTCTCTTACTACCCATTTTGTATTCCCTTTGCCTTCAGTAAGCACCTCAGCAAGTCGTGTTTTTTTTTGTTTTGTTTTTTTTTTGTTTGTTTGTTTTCTGGTGGAGTGACCTGAAGGGTCTGGGCTATTTGCATTACTGCCTGGATTGGGCTGTTGTAGTTTCCCATTGACCTTAATCACAGGGCATGGTAATATTAAGAGATGTCCTAATGGATCTCCTGTTTTCCATGCATAGTGCATACTCCTCCTTACCTCCTCTGTGGAGTAGTAGGCTGATTTCGTCTTGATAGTCTGGGTCAATCACCACAGTCAATACTATAACTAGCTTCTTAGCCTATTGACTTAAAGGTAGGCAGACCCCAAAGCATCCAGGTGGCAATCTTAACTCCCAGTTTAATAAAATCATTGTTGTGTCTCCTGGTGAGAGCATTCCTCACCCTGGAACTAAGAACTCTAGGCCAGCAGAAGGTAATGTCGTGGGAACAGGAAGCAAAAATTTTACTAGTGGATTGGATCACTAGGGATGATGGTGAGTGGTGCCACTTCCATTTCCATCCCTTGATTCATTTACAAGTGTAATATCTTTGAAAATATAAAAAATTTCCCTTTCTTGAAATGATTTTTGTTAGAAAAGGAAATAAATGCTAATAAGAACACAGATGGGGGTAACAGTACCGTGAAAATAAACCCTGATTATACTCATTGACAATAATAAATTATGTGTTATTTTAGACTATCTATTCATGCAGTTTAAAGGGGAAAATGAGTTTAGAGGGACAGGAGGAATGTAGCAAAGCAAAAGCTTTATTTTAAAATTTGTAATATTCTTACACACACACACACACACACACACACAAACATATTTACACTCTATCTATCTATCTATGCTTTTATTTCCTGAGAACTTTGAGGTGGCTAAACCAAAACTCATTTTGAAAATAGCCTATTGAAGTCAGTAAAATAATATTAAATAACAATCGACAAAATCATTTTAATTTTTATTTTAATTACATTAAAATTAGCCTTGGAAAATAAAAGTAACAAAAGCAATTGTGTGTCAATCAGTTATAATCATTTTGAATTCAAAAGAATATATGAATCTTGAGAAAAATAATTGTCATAAAGCAATAAAAATATGATCACTGTAGAACAGGAATTTTTAATGGGGAGGTATTCACCAAAGGGGTAAAAATTGGCCTAGGGATGAGAGAATACATTAGTCTGCTCTCACACTGCTAATAAAAACATACATGAGACTGGGTAATTTATAAAGGAAAGGGATTTAATGGACTCACAGTTCCGAACTGGGGAGGCCTCACAATCATGATGGAATATGAAAGAAGGGCAAAGGCACAGCTTCCATTGTGCAGGTAAGAGAGAGCATTCGCAAGGAAACTCCCCTTATAAAACCATCAGATCTCATGAGACTTCTTCACTATCATGAGAAGAGTACGGGAAAGACCCACTCCCATGATTCAATTACCTGCCACTGGGTCCCTCCCATGACAAGTGGGAATTGTAGGAACTACAGTTCAAGATAAGATTTGGTTGACGACACAGCCAAACCATATCAGGGACAAAAAAGAAAAAGAAAAGAAAGAAGGAAAAAATAAACATAGATATTACAATGGTTTTAGCCCTCCAGAGCTCAAACCTACAGATAAACTGTTGTTCTTCGGGGTTTACTATTTCTTGTTAGTGCATCTAATTTCTTCTTATGAAAAAATATGAAAACAGGATGAGAACCACTGCTGCAGAGTATGTCAAAGATTTTTAAATCAAAAAAGGTAACATTTAAAAGCAAAATATTTGTTTATAAAAATTCTATTAATAATATATGTGGATTTACTGATTAGTAGTTGTCATGATGCATCTCAGGTGTTTTCTTAAAGTAAGCTAATTTCAAATGTAATCTCTAACAAAAAATTTTAGAAAACTGTGCTTTAAAATACTTAATAGATAAGATACATAGATAAATAACAGATCATTATTTAAAGTCAATATTTGTCTTTTAACCTGGTTTCAGTGTGTTACAATATTTACCAACAGTCTCCCGAAGTCATAACTCATTCCAAGATTAACCCAAAAAGCCCAAGTCCAAAGTCTCATCTGAGACAAGGCAAGTATCTTCCACCTATCAGCCTGTAATATCAAAAGCAATTTAGTGTCTTCCTAGATACAATGGAGATACAGGCACTACATAAATATACCCATTCCAGATGGGAGAAACTGGCCAAAACAAAGGGACTACAGGCCCCATGCAAGTTTGAAATCCAGCAGGGCAGTCAAATCTTAAAGTTCTGAAATGATCTCTTTTGACTGTCTCACATCCATCTACACTAATCCAAAAGTTGGGTTCCCACAGCCTTGGGCAGCTCCACCCCTGTGACTATGCAGAGTACAGCTTCACTCTGGCTGCCATCATGGGCTGGCACTCCCTGTGGCTTTTCCAGGTGCACGGTGCAAGCTATCAATGGATCTACAATTCTGAAGTTTGGAGGATCGTGGCCCTCTTCTAACAGCTCCACTGGGCAGTGCACCAGTGGGGACTCTGTTTGAGAGCTCTAACCCCACATTTCCCTTCCACTCTGCCATAGTACAGGATCTCCATGAGGGCTCCACCCCTGCAGAAAACTTCTGTCTAGACATCTAAGTATTTCTATACGTCTTCTGAAATCTAGGTGAAAGTTCCCAAACCTCAATTCTTGACTTCTGTGCTGCCACAGGCTCAACACCACATGGAGGCTGCCAAAACTTAGGGCTTGCATGCTCTAAAGTGGTGGCTCAAATTATAAGTTGGCCCCTTTTAGCCACAGATGGGATTCAGGACACCAATTCCCAAGACTGCACAAAGCAGCAAGGTCCTAGGCCTGGCCCAGGAAACCATTTTTACTTCCTAGGCCTCTGGGCCTGTGGTGGGAGGAGTTGCTGAACAGGTCTCTAACATGCCCTGGAGACATTTTCACATTGTCATGGTAATTAACATTTGGCTCCTAGTTACTTATGCATATTTCTGCAGCTGGCTTGAATTTATCCCCAGAAAATGCGTTTTTCTTTTCTATTGCATCATTGGGCCACAAATGTTTCAAATTTTGGCTCTGTTTCCTCTTGAACACTTTGCCACGTAGAAATTTTTCTCTCCAGATACCCTAAATCATCTCTCTAAAGTTCAAAGTTCCATAAATCTCTAGGGCACGGGCAAAATGCCACCAGTCTCTTTGCATAGCAAGAATGACCTTTGCTCCAGTTTCCAACAAGTTGCCCATCTTCCTCTGAGACCACCAAAGCCTGGACTTCATTGTCTATATCACTATCACCATTTTGGTCAAAGCCATTCATCAAGTCTCTAGGAAGTTCCTAACTTTCCGATATTTTCCTGTCTTCTTCTGAGGCCTTTAAACTCTTGCAACCTCTGGCTGTTACCCAGTTCCAAAGTCACTTCCACATTTTCTGGTATCTTTATAGCAGCACCCACTCTCTGCAGTACCAATTTACTATATTGGTTCATTCTCACACTGCTATAAATAGCTGCCAGACTATTTAGGCTATATAGATTATATAGGTCATTCATAATAGAAAGAGTTTTAATTGACTCACAGTTCTGCATGGATGGGGAATCCTCAGGAAACTTAGAATCATGGCAGAAGGGGAAGCAAACATATCCTTCTTCACATGTTGGCAGGCCAAGCAAAGGGGAAAAAAATCCTCTATAAAACCATCAGATCCTGCAAGAACTCACTATCATAAGAAAAGTAACTTGGGGGTAACTGCCTCCATGATTCAATCACCTCTCACCAGGTCCCTCCCATGACACATGGGGATCATGAGAACTACAATTTAAGATGAGATTTGGGTAAAGACACAGTCAAAACATATCAGAGCCTTATTTTATTCTTTCTATAAATGCAAACTTTTAATATATTCCTTTTCTGTAACGAATTTTAGACTCATTAATTTTTTTCAAATTTCTAAAAATAGTGGAGCAACATTGACCTTCAGTAGTTAGTTAAGTGAATCTCAGCAGCATCTTCGGTGTTGATACAGATACTTCTACCCAGAAGACACACGCGCACGCACACACACACACACACACACACACACACACACACACACATATTCCAGTCAGTGTCTCTGAACAGTACTTTCAAAATGTTCCTTTGCAATTTTTTTTTGTCCTGAATCAAATAATTTTAGAATATAGTTTGAGGCAAAAGTTAATGTTGTCACTTATAATATTATTTTATCTCTTTACATAATATTCTCTATTCTAGTGAATAATCCATCATCAGTCCACTGCCAGTCTATTCCCTAAAGGTTTTCTTACAAAGTTCAACATTATAGTGCAAACAAATCAGTCTTTTGATTTTGCAGCCCTATTCCCAGGAGAGGGCAGTGAGGCAAAAGATTAGAGAATGAAACTAAGAAATAAATACTAATGGCATCAAAAAATGTAATGCCATATTTGTCTTTGTATCTTTTTTAATCTCACCAATGATATTCCTCAAACTATTTACTTGAGTTATTTATTCATAAAAATGTACATCTCTTTTTCAGCCATTCAATAACTTCAAAAGGTATTAATCTATGTCCTGAAGGTCAAGTATAATGTAAAAACTAACTGCCTAAATCAATGTGCTAATGCTAAGGTGTAAATGGCAATTAAAACTCATGACCTATAAAAGGAATAAGCATCCTATGACCCACAAATCTGAAAGGTAAATATGAAATGAAAGTAAATAAATCACTCTGACTACAAATAGTTATGCTTTAGAAAGCACAGTACACCTAATAGTCTAGTTTCTTGTTGGTAACTACAATAAAGAATTCTATAACATAAATGCTTGAGGGCAAATAAAGTTTAGCCCTTAAGCAACCATAATCTTCAGTCTTCACGTATAATGTACATTGAAACAGATCATTCTCTCCATAACCCTCAGCATCTAAGGTTGCCTTTCCATCAGCGCATAGCTGAGAGATGGCTATTTGGAGCCAAAAAAGAGAGGAAAAGACAAAAGTTAATGAATTGGTAAATGCTTTTTAAGAAAAGTGGAGAAAAGTTCTGCACAAATGATGCCTGCTTTTTAATAAAGTTTTCCCTTAACTGTAATTCAGAAACAATGTTCTGATTATAGCTCTAGCTCAAGCTAATGTTCTGTGTATAACTAGAAAATTAATTCTATCTGGAACTTGAGACTGTACATGTAGCCATCCCTTTGAATAAATAGCTATCATAATATCATATATTCTAGATCAGGTCATATTGCACCTTACAAAGCGAATCAAGCAGCTAAATTTGTTCCTTTGGGATCACTTTAGGGATATAAACTCTTCAAAAGTATCTGCTTGCTTTGGAAATCCTTTTTTCTCCCTACATGCATTCACATGTCTTAGAATATGCTCTTCACCAAGCAGGCTGCATCCAGGAACTTGCCGTGCTTCTAATAATTACTCACCTTGCTGCTGCTCAGCTTCAGAAGAGAAAACTGCTGTGTAGAAATAGCTCTACTAGTCTGGCATAGAGAATAAAATCCATTTTTCTGACAGCAATCTCCCCCTTATTGTAAATTTTCAGTTAACTTCTATGAAGTTTACTATAAAAAAATAAAATGAGGACTTTGTATACATATTTCCCTCAAAAATTGTTAATAAGGAGACCAATAACTTTTCCCCTTAGGTGCATGAGCTTCCTAGAGTGTCACTAGCCTGAGTTGGCCTAGAAAGACTCAAGTTGGCACTAACACTGGATAGGACAGCTGTTCCCATTTCTTCCCCTGAAGGGGTCCCATGCCTTTCCTGGCAAAGAAAAAGAACTGGGCTGGCAAAGAAAGAACTACACTTACACAATGCCAAAATAACCAGGTAATTATGTCAAAAACAAAAATAATTCACAAAAGGAAATTGGCACCATAAAATGAAATAATACAACTTAAATGAAATTAATGGTTTGTAACACAAATCTTCAAGTTAATCATCATGATAAATACCTAACATAGTAGAAATCTTCACATATTTCAAACTTTATCATGCTCTTCTGCTGTCGATTATGAAGATGCTTGAAAATATATTTGATTTTTTTCAGCCCATTGCATTCTTTAAGCTTGACATGAAAATGAAATTAACCAATATTTTACTTATTCAATAACTATTAATTTAGTGCTTCCTGTATGCCAGAGCTTTGATAAGGTCAAAGAACTTATAAATGCAAAAGATTGACTCTTGATTTAAAAGATACTTTTAATTAACTATCCTAGGATGTTTTATGGACATATCATATCCTATGTATATACCTTTCTATAGGAATAATACAAATTGCCTATTAACCAACCTGATTTATTTACACTGGCAGACAAGAAATCCAAATGAAGGTCAAATTCATTTGCAGTATATAGACTGACACTTGTCATATTTTTTAAATTCAATATTTGTATGTCAAATAACTCATCTGAACAAGATAAACATGGTAATGAAATAAATCCCATAGAAAACATATCCTGGTTAATGATGGCTTTTTATGGTTTTATCCACAAGCGTGGAAATTAAATACATAGTTTTAAATTAAAATGTATGTAATTCACTTTTAAAAGAGTACAAATAAGTATATAGATAATATATATTTTTTACAGTGATACACTGTAACTTAGGATGTTAAAACAAAGGGATATTCTCAACATATACGTTTAGAAAAGCTACTACATGTACAGTATTATGTTAATTTTGGAATCACAGTTTTAACTCAATAAAAATTGACTACAAAAATTACATAATTATCACTTTAGAATTGAAATAGCAAATAAAATGTTAATGTTATCCAACAAAATATTACAAATTACGTGTGTACTAGTGTTGAAGTCTTATGTCAACAGAGTTAAAGGAAAATCTGATTCTAAAATATTACTCTAAAAGAAAAAATTATATTAACAAAGATTTGAGATGCACTAAATCTTACGCGCCCCCCCCACCCCCCCCCCCACCCCCGCCAAAAAAAATGGCCCCATGTTCTTGGAGATCAGAATATCCAGCTGGTCAATGTCATCTAGGAACTGCAATAGTTACTAGTGCACAAAGGAATACTTACACACAGAGTTTCTTATACAGCTAAGATATTTCATTAGACTTATTCTTAATTTTTGTTTACTTGATCATTTCCTTTCTAATGTCATTCTTTTGATATCTACTATATCAATAATACTTTTGTTATAAGAAGATAGTTATATATTCTATTATCAGTCCAATTTTAAGTCATAAATACAAATTTTTCAGATATCCTAAGTTTACAAATATAGCTTTGAGTATTCTATGAAACATTTCAATCTATTTATTTGTTCAACAAACAAATTTATACAATAGTTATTATATGTCTGATACTGTCCTAGGTTACAGTGATACAGCATAGGACAGAATACAGAGTTTCTAATCTCATGTAACATATATTATTTTACTTTAAGAAGATGCATTTTTAGCAAACTTTCTTATGGTTGTCTTACTTTTTCTACTGGAAAATTTATCATTTTAATTTTTATCTGTGAATACAGTTGCATTAATTTCTTGCACTATTTCTTGCAATTGCAACCGGTTTGACATTTCTTCTGTATGAAAGATTAATACTGTCTATTCTAATCAACGATTAATTTGTTCTGAGCTGCATTCCTATCCAAACATTCAGCTCTGTTTATGGAGGGCGCTATGTTATGTTCTCTTATTCTCTGGTTTCTGGCAAAGTTTGGCAATAAGAGGCTTTGGCAGAAGATTAGAGGTTGGAAGAAAGAAAGAAGAGAGAATATTTTTTCTCCCCTCTCTGTTTCTGCATCATTTCTAGAAAGATTACTTCCCACACATCTCCTGCTTCCACTGGTTTCCTCTGCATACTGCTAAAACCAAATTCTCCAAACAACCTAGGAATAGTTGTGACTTTCTGTTGTTGCTAATTTCTAGATTCCCTTAATATCCCCTGTTTGGCTTTTTAATTTCCTGTTACCCATGAAACAAATGTTTTAAATCAAAGTTCATCAGTGTGAAAAATCTCGAGTGGTGTTGGTTTTCCTGGTTGAACTTTGTCAGATATACCTTTGAACTTGAGAGAATTCAGAGCTACTTGATTACTGATTCTCTCAGAAATAAATTTTCCTTGCTCCTTGTAACAGTGTATAGCACAGACCAGGAAATACACTTACAATGTAACTTTTGGAGAGACAGCAAAGTACTTCCTATGTACACAGGTCTTTTTGGAAGTTTTTTAAAAAGATATGTAACTCTGCAAGTGTTTGGTGATTAGTCTGACTAGAACTGATAGGAAGAAGGAATAGATTCTACTCACCTTTCATCTATTTTAGACTTCATTTTTGTGACTATTTACTTCATACCATCTACTTTTTTTCTCTCCTGGATTACTGATAGCAATACACAAACACCCACCCACACACACACACCCACTTGCTTTACTATCTCTCACTTAATAAAAGCTATCTTTACTTTCTGCTAACTTTCCATTTCTAGCATCAATTTTATATGACAATAATATCCCCAGAGGTTTTCTTTACTCTTCAATCTCTGCTTTCTCAATCCTCATTATTTCTTCAATTTATTCCAGTCGGGCTTAAAAGACTAAATTTATCTTGCTTTTATGAGATTATAAATTTCTTGGTATTACTGTCATCATGTATTTCAGCCTTTATTGCTTATCTTTCTCCTTTATCCAATGTTTACATTTTGAACCTAGATTGCAGGTCTGGGATCATTTTCTTTAACGTCAATATTCTCCCAACAAATGACCTCACCTAATCCCATGCTTTTCTTTATTATCTATCTAATGATGGTTCTCCATATGCATCCCTTCCCTCAATTCTAGACTATTATTCTAGTTAACATTAGCATTTGGAGTGTAAATTGAATTAAAACTTAATGTGCTTAAAATACCTTGACTCCTTTCCTCTATCTCATCCCTCAATCTATCTTAGTAAATGGCATGACCATCCACTAGTTGTTTGGGTGAACACCTCACAATATACATGGATTCAACACTCACAATCAGCACACACATTCCATTAGAAGCTCATGTGCTTCACCTACAAATTATAGTCAGATCCACTGACTTCCAGACCATCATCTTTTCTCTTGTCATTTCTCACTACCATAGTCTTCCCAACTATTTTTCCCAGATTTCTTTCTTCTTGTACAATTTATTCTCCCACAAATTTTTCTTGTCATATTTTACGTATAAGGGAGCATCTGATTTCTGTCAACATGGTGGCAAACTAACATGGGTGGCTACCTCTCACTCCCAAAATCAACCCTGAAGAAATAATACAGATGCAAGTAGAAAAAATAGATCTAGGGTTAGCACTACCAGTTGGGGAAAAGAAGCAGCTAACCAAATCACTGAAAAAAAAATGGCTAAAGCAAGGGATGTCTAGAGAGCATTTTTAACACCCTCTGGATTTATGGATGATATGTGTATCTAGGAAAGATCTTGAAAGAACTTAAGCTGCTCTTACCTCTGGCT
The DNA here is from genome assembly GCA_963574635.1 of Cheracebus regulus. NCBI lineage: Eukaryota > Metazoa > Chordata > Mammalia > Primates > Pitheciidae > Cheracebus > Cheracebus regulus. The sequence goes on from CAUYQU010056074.1 coordinate 84,554, forward strand.
GATTGTGAGATTCTGTGCAAATAATTGAATAGGCAGATTTGGAAATTGCCTGCCTGAGCTTTGAAGACAATATCCAGCATAAACAGAGCTTCAAAGACAGATGTAAAACTACCAAGGGTAACATTATGTGCATAATAGGAGTCACAGAAGGGAAAGAGAGAAACAGTTAGAAGAACGTTGAGAAAACCATGGCCTAAAATTTCTCAAATTTGATGAAAAATATTAATCTACATGTCTCAGAAGTTTAATGAACTCTATGCCATACCAATTCAAAGAGATCCACACCTAAATACATCATAATCAAGCTATGTAAAAGCAAAGGGACAATTCAGAAAGTGTCAGTAGAGAAATGACTCATCACATACAAGAAATCCTCAATTAAATTTACAGCTGCTTTCTCATGGAGAAAAACCATGGAAGACAGAAGGCAATAGAAAAATGTATTCATAGTGCTGAATGTAAAAAGCTATTAATCAAGAAATTTGGTATGGTTGTATTAATTAGTTTGATTCTGCAAATATTATGCTGTTGTTTGTAGAATCAAATAAAATCATGCTCATTAACTTTTGTATAAGTCAATCTCCAGGCACTGGAGGTATAGCAGAATATGAAAAGAAACAGTTTCATCTTATATTCTAGATGGAAAACAGACATTAAACAACTAATATTCCAATTATTTAATTAAAATTTAAAATATATATTATACATATGAAAAAAGACCATTATTAGGTCTATTTTAGAGCTAAAATATTAGCCATTATTAGGTCTATTTTAGAGCTAAAATATTTTAGCCATTAGCTAAAATAAGCACCAGTATTAGGCACTGAACTGCTTTGGTGTTTCCTATATGTCTTCCTTAAGAAAATGATGTTTGAACAGAATTTTTAAAGGTGAGTACAAAATGTTAGTTCTTCCCCATGTTCAACATTGATTTACTTATCTGTAGGCTTCAGGTGGCTGACCTATGTGTCTATATCATTTACTGATATGGCTACAGTGCCTGTATTCAATACTTACGCCTTGTGCTTGTTACAATGCTTTTGCCCAATTGGTATTTGTTAAATAAATGATGAACTTTTAATTCAGCTGACTATAATGCATGGAAGAATTTTTATATATGAGTACATACAAACAGAACTGTCTATGGGGGAACAATAAGGAATGGTTCTGAGGTTTGCATTGTATAACTGATTAAGGCATATTTAGAGTCATGACGAATATACCAACACTTATGAAATGGCCAATGAAGAAAATAACCTTAATACTTGCTTTTTGTTAATACAGATTAAAGACCATAAATCATTCTTTCATTAAAGATGTTATTTTTGCATTTCTTTGTATTATGGATAAGGGGTGTTATTCCTACTTATTTATCAGTATATATTATGTCCGATAGGTAGGAAAATATATTTCTGGCATTTTAGGGAAATTTTTTAAAAATGTTTTCTTTTACTGTTTCTCAAAAAAAATGTGATTGTATTGTTTGTATAGTATTATATTTAGGCGAGTTTATCACTGATAATTACAAGTAGGAATGGCCAAGCTGTTGTGTTTACAGCAACATGTCCATTATTGCTAATACGATGTAACTGACTTTTAATGAGTCTGGCAAATTTTATAAACAAGTATGCCAGGCACATCCTTTCATTACTGGCTAAGACTCATTAATATGATTATTTTCTCAAACATCTTGACTGACAAGTTAAATATTACTGCCACACTCACGTGGGCTGTAAGAATTCAACAGTAAAGGGAGAAGCTCTTTCTCTGGCTCTAATTAACCAGGATATATTATCTTACTATTGTTTTCAAGGTATTACATGCTTTTCAGTTTAAAGTGAATATGCAATTGGGAATATATGCTCTGTTCAAGCTCGTGTACAGAGATAGTTATTTCCTTGGGATATTCAAGATCTCTTCAGTCACAAACAGATTTTATGCAATCATATGGTCCAAGGATCTAAAGCTGTATTCTTATAAATAAACAATCTCTGGTCTGCTATGATACAGAAGGCAGATGGCAACATAGTCATAGTGAAAGGGAAATGAAAATTTAGCTTTAGTCGATGTTTGAAAATGTCTCATTTAAAGACCACTGTTACACAGGATATACCAAAGGACAACTTTGGAGGAATCAATTCTTTTGTAACCGATAAAATAATGCATCTGTAACATATTGCTTTCTTTATTTACAATCTATAAGAAAATATGTGATATTTAATTAGCTTCTTTGTTAAATATAAAATTGCCAACTTATTAATAAAAACAGAATGAATAGTAAACATTGAATATATATATATGAACAAATAGAGTAGAATAGGTTTTAGAAATTTGTACATTTCTAGCATTTTACAGTGAAAAAAATGAGAAGAGTAGAACTGAATGACTTATCTGAATCACCTAAAAAACCATTGCAAGAATTGTGGCAGAATATCATTTCCCTACACCCTTTCTTGCCATTCTTCTTTGCATTTTAGGAATGAATTAATAGTTATAGATTTTTATAAAATATAAAATATGTTTAAATCAAAGTATGAATGTACATAATATATTATAAGCAAAAACTTATTTAGGTTTATACTTACTCTCAGTGGCAGGGGCTGCTCTTGAAGGGTTTTAGCCAACCATAAACATAATTTGTTTATAAATGTTCAATACACGTGAAACCTAGTTTGTGTTTTCTATGCATGCACAGTTTAAGACAAGTCACTCTGTGCTTCCTCAACTCTACAACCCATCCACTCCAAATGTGTCTCCAGCATGAACATTCTGGAAATATAATTGTTTGTTTAACGAAAATAGGCTGATCAAATAAAGAAAATAGGCTGATCAGAAAAGAGGCAGTTGAATTTGAATGGACCTTAAAAATAATTCCATTCAACATACCCCATTTACTGATGAAGAAATCTGCCTCTTGAATTTTACTATTTCTTCATATATTTGCCATAGATTATATTCCCTTTGGTTGAAAATTAGAATTTGTTTTGACTAGTCTGTTTAATAAAATTAGCTAGATCAGTTTCATTACCCAAAGAGAAATCTCCTGTTTGTTTTTCTCCATTTTTGAGTGTGGACAGAATGATCTGCATATGAGACATATGATGGATTAATATGTGGTGTTAATCACATTTAATTACTGTAATGGTGAAATTTACTGTCAGATGCAAGTCTAAGCATGTTTTTGTAGATGGTGTTATTTAGTCTTAAGAATTCTGTGAGATCACTTCACAATCAGGTTGAAAATCTGTCAGATTGTTCTTATTTAGTAATAATAATAGCTAACTTGATGCATCTATCAGTATGACCTCTTCATATATTAACTATACATATGCTAACTAAGGTAATCATCAGAGTAATACTATGAGGTAAACTATCCCTATATAAAATTGAGAAATCTAAGGCACAGAAGGGTTAAGTGGTTTGTCCAAGATCTTCTAGCAAGAGCACAGCATTGCCAAATTTCAAACCACACTTCAAATTTTAATGTTAGGGTTACTCAGTAACACTTTATTATGCTAAAATCCCATGGTCAACCATCATTTGCAGCCCAGCTACAATAGCGTAGAGCATACAACCTGCAATCATCCGGGCTGGTAAACCCCTGTTTCTATTATACTGTAATTGAATCATCTTGGATTAGGCACTTTCTCTATGTATAACATGAAAACAATTTTGATGACCGAATAAGATTTTCCGTTATGTAAACAAGCCTAGCAGTGTCAAGCACACAGTAGTTTCTTCAATAATGATTATTCATGTTAGACCATAATACATATTTTTACAAAAGGAAATTAAACTGATTGGATGGACCTACTCAACTGTTTAAAAGAAAAGATGTTGAAGAGAAGTCATAAATAAAAGACATGTAAACAATTAGAGGCATCTTGCATGATAAAAAAAAAAAACTGAATGTTAAGCCACACCTTATTCCTTTTATACTCGAAACCTATATAGCATATCAGGTTTTTAATAAAAGGTAGTTAAAGTAAACTGAAATCTCAGAATCATATATGTGGATTTTGTTTGTGTAATACCCATATTGAAGCAAACAAACAAAAACCTCAGTACATGTATTTTGGTACAAATCAGGATAGGCTGTTATTCAAGCAGACTTAAACATACCTAATGGAATCAGTTTTTCTCTTTTTTAGGGCAGTCAGAAGACATTCCTCAGTCTTCACAGAAAAGATTCTGGATGTAGGCAAAAACTTCAACCTTAGGGCCATTGGGGCAACAGGAAGTCAGCCTGGTCTTGGACTCCCTGCTATTCTTTGTTGCACAATGCTACTGTTGTCACTGCGTTTTCAGAATCAATTAACTCCTCAGTAGTACTTACAGCTTTTTAACTAATTTCTTTTTCCAAATGCCAGGCAAAAGTCAGACTTTCATAGTCTGTCAGGGAGAAGATAGAAGGAAGGAACTCCCTTTTTCAGTGGCCTACTTTTTCTCCATCTATATGTTATTTCACCTCATAGGACTAGAAAAGAATAAATGAGCAAATGAATTTTAAATTACAAGTTACATTTTTCTTACACTTAACCTTTACAAAGTTCCACAGAAACCAGTTAATTAACCCAATTTGTGATTGAAGTCGTCGTGCTGAGCTTCCATGTAAGTACGTTTTTTCTTTTTGGAAGACCAAGTTGTTCTTGTCCTACAACTTAGAAATTAAACTATATACAAATATATTCAATTTTACATTTTAAATACCTTCAGTTTTTCTTTAATGTTTTGGTCATTCACCTAGTTTTTCTTGTTTACATTTTCCCTTTAAATAATCAACAATTTCTTATAGTCAAATATGAGAAATATTTCATTTTTTGGTAGTTTTTCCTAATGACTGTTCTGATAAAATTTTTTCTTATGATTACCAAAAAGATCGACTTGTTTCAATCTACCATTTTACATATGAAAATACTTATGCTCATGGAATTTAAGTGATTAGCTTATGTTCATCAAGTTAGTTGGATAGTTAGATACGTAAGTTGGATAATGGCAGAACTCTTAATGACAGCCTAACTCCCATCTTTTCACTTGGGTAAAATTTATCAAAATGTATCAAATTATTACTAAATCATAATAATTTTCTTAAATTATAAAATACATTTATTTAAAATGTGAATGTGCCATTGCTCTCCTTATACAATTTGCACCATATGGCATTTTGAGGTTTTACATTTTAATCCTCTTAAAAATAGCAAATTGTAATTATCAAGATACATAAGAGTAAAATGTGATCTCTACAATAAACTCTAAATCATTATATGTAATTTTACTGAGCACTTTTAAAAAATATTTTCCATGTTGACTTGATGAAAATTATGTTGAAGTACTTATAGGAAGTATATAAATAAAAAATAAGTTGATTAATAATAGAATATCAAGGTGTGTGTGTGTGTGTGTGTGTGTGTGTGTATCCTCCCTAATCAAATAAATGAAAATTGACAAAAATTTTTTTAGTGCTTCTATCAAATGTATCCAATATTCACTTGAAGCTTGATCAGATTAAGTTAACTTTTCAGCAAATTCTTTGGAATTTACCCATTTGTCTCATGTAACTGCTCTGGTAAAATAAACATTTTGCAGGAAAATCTTGGGAGAACAAAAATGAAAACGCAAAAGAAGAGCAGGAAATTGCCAAATATAAATTTGTACTGAAGGTTATCAAGCTACTTTCTCCTTATTTGAGGATGGTGTAGGTCTAAGAGAATTAATATCCAAGGACAATTTAAAAACTAAAATTTTAGTTTTTCTTGACATACGCTGAGACAAATGTCAAGAAAAACTAAATTCCCTTCAATGGGGTGTATATTATTTCAAAGAGGATAATAGGTGGATGATAATTGTGGTCAGAGAAGTGTGAGAAAAATTCTTCACTTTTGGAAATAATTTCACAAGAACATATCTTCACTTGAACTGAATACTGTAGAGGAATTAGACATCTGTTCATGTAGGGAAACTGAGGGATGTTTAAATAAACTGGAAATGGCTACATGTTGGTAGATGATATGGTACAGAACACCAGTCATTAGTGCATATGGTTAGCCACAGGTGTACAAATAAAATCACCCAAAGTGAAAAAAAATACAATATGACTGACTTAGTGCCATCAAAAACCATATTCTGTGCTTGTAATCTCATATTCTACTTAAATTGAATAGATACAGAAAGGTGTATAACTATGATTTTATAGCATGAAATTTTTTAGGTAACACTGTATGTTTATTATGGAAACAAAAAATTGGTCTTCTTAGCACACTAACTGTCCATAGTAGTTATTAAACAAATAAGGTGAGAATAAAAGATTAAGCACATAAGTAGCTAAAGTACCTTAAAACTACATGTATTAATCTAACAACTCATCTTCAAAATTTAAAAAGCAGAAGTTGATGGAAGTTATGGGAGAAATAGGGAAGTGTTCAAACATAGTTGGACATTGTAATATGCCTTTCCAAATAGCTGGGAGAATAAGCAGAAAAAAATTAATGACAATATTGGTAATTTGAAAAACAGTAACCAAATGTACCTTATTGATCTGTATATAAGTATAACATAAGTCTGCAGTATTCATATTGTTTTCAAGTACTCATGAATATTTACCAAAAAAAAAAAACACAACTTACACAAAAGCGAGTAAAATTAATCTGTGGTTATAAATGGCACAATGGCAACCTTGGAAGGAACTGAGGAAGAAGGGGCACAGGAGGTGCTCTGGAGTGCTTAAATGTTCTATGTTTTCATCTGAGTAGTAGTTTATACAATAACACACGAATGCAAAAATTCATGAATTTGGGCAAGTAAGATTTGTGTGACTGCCTGTATGTGACTTATGGCACAAATAAATAAATAAACTAATATATATTTAACAAGAATCTAGGACTGTAGTCACATTAATAGTTTTATGTACTGGAACAAGTTTTTTCATCTGTCCTCAATTTCGTTAAAGAAATTTAAAAAACAATAAATGCATAAAATATTTATTAAATTGTATAATCAAAACTTGATTAACTTGTTTAAGTTGCTACCTTTTGATTAACACTTGACTAAATGTGGTTGTCTGTTATATTGATTCCTCCAAATTAGCCATACTTCTAGGTATTCCCTTTGAGTTGTGCTGGCCTTGTGACTCCCTGTAATCAACAGAATGTGGTGGAAGGAGCACTGACCTATGCAGAAGTTTCTGGCCTGTGTTTTAAGAAGGCTTAGTAGCTTCCAATTCTGTGTACTTGAGAAACATGGCAAATCAAGGCCAGTTCTTCTACTGAGGAGACCACGTGGAACAAGCAGTGAAAGAGGCCACGTGAAGAAAGAAAGGCCCAGAAAAATATAGAGAGAGGGAAATCCAGATGTCCTAGGGTTCTAGCAAAGCTCAGTCTCTAGCTATCTTCCTCCCTGAATATGTCCACCCAATAGACCACCAGCCAGCCAGCCAGCAAAATAACTATTCAGCCAAATCTAGCCAACACTGTAGAACTATGAGCAAAGAAAATAAGTGGTCTTTTAAACCACTAAGTTTTGGGATGGTTTGCTACACAAGAATAGATAACTGAAACACTTTATCAGTAACTTAGCTTGAGGTTTGATATTAAGTATGGTAATTAGGCAGAATCAAATGGAATGGGCATTGGAGTTGCCACAAGAGTGACTTTTATGTTCACCTCAAGTAAGAGTGATGAAACATATAATGGATTTCGAGTCTTTTAAAATCTAGCCTGAATTTCTATCAAAAGGATTCTTTTTATCTTAATTGGAGTTGAGTTAGTATTATGTTTGTTAAATAGCCATAGGGAGGCCTACTGACCTAGCCTTTGTATAGAAAATCAAAGTGTGAATCTTAATTTCACAGGCATAAAAAGTGTCCTGCTTGTATATTTGAATTCGGAGGCTAGCATATTTAAAGACTTTTTATATTGTCTTATTACGATAATTTAAAAAGAAAGTAAAACAATGTGTATTCCACAAAGGGACATGCTTCTTTTAATTGCTTGGATAATTCAGGAAGAAAAAGAAATCTCAAATTACATAAATGTAGAAGTATATAGGGTAGTCAGTTAAAATACAGAATGCCCAGTTAAATTTCAATTGCAGATAGTAATTTTTTTTAGTGTAAGTATGTCCCATGCAATATGTGAAGCATACTTATACTAAATGATCATTTCTTTTTTTGTATAACATTCAAATTTAACTAGCATCTGGTGTTTTTATTTGCTAATTCTGGAAATCCTAAAACAATAGTAAAATCAACAAACATTTGTTGAATTAAGCGGAAGGAATATTGGGGTTGAGAGTGGGGCAAAATAAGTGGTAGAAGAGGAATAGGAAATGTAGTTAGGGAAAGGATGAAGTAAAGAAGTTAAAGAGAGAAGTAGCTAGTGTACCATTATTGTTTTGGAAGTAGGAAAATAAACATGTCAGGGAAGAATAATAAGACTGAAGAAATGTAAAATATGTGGCTAGCAATGTCTAAAAATATTGCTTCATTATTTTCTATAAATGATATAAACTTCCTCTTGTATTGCCCAGGTAATAGGGAACAGAGACTGGACAATGAAGGAGTGATGGATGTGCTACTCCTAAAATTTCCAGATTGGCATATTGATTATTTAGAGTTGAAAAGACTGGAATAAATTGTAGTTACAGAAAGGGCAAACTGATTTGTTTCTTCTGGCATCCAGCAAGTGATAAAAGTTCTCCTGGGAGGAGTACCTTCTCCATATCAGAGTGAAAAATAGCCCTTATCATCAGAGACTTGGAGCTGATGGCTGCAAAGAACCTGAATAAACATATAAACATATTTAATTAAGCAACCCTTATCTTCCACCTGCTTTACTGCCCCTCTCTCCCCTAACCTCTCGCCCACCAATATATCTCCTGGAGACTCCCCTAGAAAATGTTAGCATCCTAACCAGTTTTTCTTTGAACTGTTATTTCTTCTCAAATTTATTGCTCTTTGTCTGAAAAAATATAAGAGCATCTTACCTTGGCCACTTCTTCAGACTTCACTCTCTTGTGAAGATCCCCATATACATGTAAAACTAATACAATTTGTATAATTTTCTCTTGTTAATCTACCTGGTGTCTACTTGGTTTCTAGAGCCAGTTTTGGAGTCCATTACAAGCTAAAGGGAGGTTGGTATGAATAGTATCTCCATCAAGAACTAAAGGGGGGTGGGTATGAATGGTGTCTCCATGGCCTCCATTCAGCCTGGATGATTCAGTCTATTCTGAGAAAATGCTTTTTTTTTTTTTGAGGTGCAGTCTTGCTCTGATACTTAGGCTGGAGTGCAGTGGCATAATCTGGGCTCACTGTAATCTCTGCCTCCCAGGTTCAACCAATTCTCCTGCCTCAGCCTCCTGAGTAGCTGGGATTACAGGCATGTGCCACCATGTCTGACTAACTTTTGTATTTTTAGTAGAGATGAGGTTTCACCATGTTGGCCAGGCTGCTTTAAACTCCTGACCTCAATTGATCCACCCACCTTGGCCTCTGATGTGGTATGGTTCTGTGTACTCCTATAATTCCCACATGTTGTGGGAGGGACCTGGTGGGAGATAATTGAATCATGGGGCAGTTTCCCCCACACTGTTCTCATGGTAGTGAATAAGCCTCATGAGATCTGGTGGTTTTATTAGAGGTTTCTGCTTTTGCGTCTTTCTCATTCTCTCTGCCTGCTGTCATCCATGTAAGATGTGACTTACTCCTCTTTGCCTTCCACCATAATTGTGAAGCTTCCCCCGCCATATGGAACTATAAGTCCAATCAAATATCTTTCTTTTGTAAATTGCCCAGTCTCAGAAATGTCTTTATCAGCAGTATGAAAACAGACTAATATAGTAAATTGGTACCAGTAGAGAAGGGCACTGCTGAAAAGATACCCAAAAGTGGGGAAGCGACTTTGGAATGGGGTAAAAGGCAGAAGTTGGAACAGATTGGAGGGCTCACAAGAAGACAGGAAAATGGGGGCAATTTTGGAACTTCCTAGAGGCTTGTTGAATGGCTTTGACCAAAATGCTGATAGCACTATGGACAATAAGGTCCAGGCTGTGGTGGTCTCAGATGAGATGACGAACTTGTTGGGAACTGGAACAAAGGTGACTCTTGTTATGTTTTAGCAAAGAGACTGGCAGCATTTTGCCCCTGCCCTAGAGATTTGTGGAACTTTGAACTTAGAGAGACATGCATCTGGTGGAAGAAATTTCTAAACAGCAAAGCATTCAAGAGGTAACTTGTGACTGTTAAAAGCATCAGTTTTATAAGAGAAGCAGAGCATAAAAGTTCAGAAAATCTGCAGCCTGTCGATGCGATACAGAAAAAACCCTATTTTCTGAGCAGAAATTCAAGTTGGCTACAGAAATTTGGAATAGTAACAAGAAACTGAATGTTAATCCCCAAGACAATGGAGAAAATGTCTGTAGGATATGTCAGAGGTCTTCACAGCAGCCCCTCCCATCACAGGTCTAGACGCCTAGCAGAAAATGGTTTCATTGGCTGGGTCCTCGTTGCTGTGCTGTGCACAGCCTAGGAACTTGATGGCCTGCCTCCCAGCTGTGGCTGAAAAGAGCCAACATAGAGCTTGGGCCATGGCTTCAGATGGTGCAAGCCCCAAGCCTTGGTGTTGAGCCTATGGGCACACACCAGTCAATAATTGATGTTTAGGAAGCTCCGCCTAGATTTCAGAAGATGTATGGAAAGTCCAGGCAGAAGTTTGCTGCAGTGGTGGGACTCTCATGGAGAACCTCTGCTAGGGCAGTGCAGAAGAAAAGTGGGGGGTGGAAACCCCCACACAGAGTCCCTACTGGGACACTGCCTACTGGAGCTGTGAGAAGAGGGCTACTATCCTCCAGACCCCAGAATGACAGATCCACCAACAGCTTGCACCATGCATGTGGAAAAGCTGCAGACACTAAACAACAACCCATGAAAGCAGCCAGGAGGGAGGCTGTACCCTGCAAAGCTGCAGGGAAGGGCTGCCCAAGACCATGGGAACCCACCTTTTGCATCAGTGTGACCTGGATGTGAGACATGGAGCCAAAACAGATCATTTTGGAGCTTTAAGATTTGACTGCCCTGCTGGATTTCCGACTTTCATGGGCCCTATATCCCCTTTGTTTTGGCCAATTTCTCCCTTCTGGAATTGTTATACTTACCCAATGTCTGTACCCACATTGTATCTAGGAAATAACTAGCTTGCTTTTGATTTTACAGGCTCATCGGTGAACGGGAATTACCTTGTCTCAGATAAGATTTTGTACTGTGGACTTCTGAGTTAATGCTGAAATGAGTTAAGACCTTGAGAGACTGTTGGGAAGGTATGATTGGTTTTGAAATATGAAGACATGAGATTTGGTAGGGTCCAGGGGCAAAATGATATGGTTGGTTCTGTGTTGCCACCCAAATCTTGTAATTCTTACATGTGGTGAGAGTGAATTGTACTCCCATAATTCTTACATGTGGTGAGAGTGGCACAGTGGGAGATAATTGAATCACACTGGTCTCATGGTAGTGAGTGAGTCTCAGGAGCTCCGATGGTTTTATCAAGAGTTTCTGCTTTTGCATCTTTCTCATTCTGTCTTTGCCTGCTGCCATCCATGTAAGATGTCACTTGCTCCTCCTTGACTTCTACCATGATTGTAAGGCTTCTCCAGTCACGTGGAATTCTAAGTCCCATTAAACCTTTTTCTTTTGCAAATTGCCCCATCTCAGGTATGTTTTTATTGGCAGCACAAAAATGAACTAATACAGTCTACCAAAGTGCTGGGATTACAGACATGAGCCACCATGCCTAGCCTGAAAATTCTTTGTCTTTCAGGTTCAAACTCTTGCCATACATCCTCCTTAAGATGATGCCTAGTGGGATATAAGAAGTTTCTAAGACCTGGTAACAGTCAGGGAGGGGAACATCTATCCACTGGCCTTGGATTGCGACACCTGCTTCCACATGCTGTCCTTATTCTTGTAAAGTTTTCTGGCCCTGTAAGGAACTCTACTTGGAGAAGTCCATGATACCCACTGCAGCTGATGGGTGACCTTGCTATCATTTGTTCTTGTCTCCTGTGTGCACAGACACATTGTGAGCTTCTCTTAGATAACCATACCCAGGAAGAAAGAGGCTAGATCCAGTATTTTTATGATCCCACATTTCAAAGAAAAAGTGTTGGCAAGAAAATTCTAAAAAATAATATATATTAGGTTCACCTTAATAAAATAGTGTAGACTTTGAGTGGAATTATTTTGTATTCTTTATTTAAGGAACAAAATGGTTCTATGAAGTAGGCAAAGATCAAATATTTATGAAAAGGCAGGTAATTGTTTAATATCTACTGACAGATAGCCTTTGCAGGCTCTGTATTTACTATCTTTGTGTTGTTCCCACCAATCTTCTTCATTCATATAAAGTTAGTATTCACCTGGGGATGTATCAATAGTTTATGAGTTTGATTTTAAATAAGTCTCTCAACAGTGAGACTTATTTTTCTGCTTTTTAAAATGTAATCAGTACTCAAATCAATATCACTATTCTTTTTAAAGACTAAGAAGTTTTTACGTTCAGAGAAAGCTGATGCATTATTAGAGCAGAAGAAAAAGCTGTTCCTTTTCAAACATTAAAAAACACAAACATCTTAAATATGCATTAGAAGCCATTAACGCTCAAGGGAGATCTGACTGCTGTAAATTTTCTATGGTATAGCCTCTTACCTCTTTTGATAGCTAAAGTTAATGTTTTAGTGACAGAATTTAAAAGAAAAAAAACTTGAGTATTTATTCTGAGTTTCATAATGCTTTGTGAGTCTGCACAAAATACTGCAGGATTTTAACATTGAAAGCTGAATGGATATTTTTCAGACTTTAAGTTATTAAAACATGTTTTCTTGTTTGGTAGTGAACTTGTATTCCAGCCAAACAGCTGCATCTATGGGCTGCCAAAACTACTCTTCTCACACTTTCAGGTTACTTGATTAAATTCTTATCTACATAAAAATCCTTTCCAGAGAGTGAACAAAAGGTGGGCAGTGTTATGTTAATTGTATTCTTCCTAGAAGAGAAGTTACATAGAAAAACACTTCTGTTGAAATTTTAATATGCTTTTGTTATTTTTGCATCATTTGACTCTAGAATCAAAATGAAATCAATTATAACAAAACAATAGATTATTTAAGATGGTGTTGATAATTTTGAATTGAGTTCAGAGAATTTATATGAATTAGATCTTTTGATCCTCACAACAGCCCCAGACTGGAAGAAGACAAGTATTTTTCCGTTTTCATTTATGTGTGATTAGAATCAGTGGTACTTTACCATATAAAAAGGTCCCAGTTTTACCCTGTTCTCTGCCAAGCACTCTGTAAGCTACTTTCCTCCTACATGGGTTTAAAGTATCTAGAATGATATCCTTTACTTTCTAAATAAGTCCACTTGTGTAGTGTGAGTGGATTGAGATTAGGGACTGAAAATAATTAGACTAGTTTCCACAAATATATGTTTGGTGAATCTGAGTTTTAACTGTAAGGGCAGGATTGAAATTATTACATTAGAGATTGAAGTGAAATTTAGAAATCGTCTTCTGTTTCACCTTCAACTAAGGTCAGAAGGGACCTAGCTACATAATCTTAGCAGACTTCTTTTCAAATACAACAACAATCTCCCTACGTATTGTGCATAAAATATTGGCAGGGGCACAACTAACAGAGAGAAATCACATCTGCCAACCTAGGTGTTAACAACAATTTTGTCTTTCAAATAAAGACTAAACTCTGTAAGGGGAAGACGTATTTTTTGATAAGCAGAGTCATAAAGTATTATGCAATTGGCAAAATTTACTATACATTTATGGTATTATGAGTTTACTGTATTTGGGTTTGTTCAAATAATTTCACATATCTAGTGGAAATTGTATCTTATGTGATGATTTAATCTAACCACAGCTGCAGTAATATAAATTACACTTAAGACTATGCTGATTGATTATAATCAGTTGTAATCATGTCTTATAATTACATTGCATTATAGCGGCAGAGGCTGTTTAAGCCTACTCAGCACAGAGCTATATAAAGAAGATTATTTGTTACTTCTGACAGTCTCAGTCAACATTCAAAATTGCCTGCAAACAATAAGTTTTATTTAATTTATTGTCCAGGCATCAAATAAGCTTCTTGATTTGTTCACAGAAGTTGAAACAGAAATGCAAGCCAGTCTAAAACTTATTAACTACTATTTATACTAAAAGTATCTTCTTAAAAACATTAATAATTTAGGATATGGGTCACATTGATGTATCAGTATTTAAGTCTATTGGATTTCAGTGTATGTAAAATAGTCAAGTGAGACAAATTTGGAAGTATAGTTCAAATTTCCTTGAACAGAATCATCAGAGAGTTATGTGATGCTCCTATATTTTTCCTTGGAAAAGAGGAGAGGATCCCTGTATCTAAAATTAAAGTTTCTTTTTTTTCCCCTTAAATCAGAGAAGAACACTTGAGGAAAACTTCAAGAGTTTGTGGATCACAATGTCTGGTGGCTGACACATGACTGAAAAAATGTAAAGGAGAGAGGTTGTAATATTTGCTGTGATGGCAGATGGATGGCAGTGAAGCCAGCTACACATCTATGGAAAGGGACCATATTTCCTCTAGGCTACTATAGAAACCACTGAAGATATGCTCATGTGAGTAATCCTAGAAAAGACCCAACCAAGGAGGCTGTACTCAGCTGAAGTACTTTGTGTGAACACACAGTCAGAAAAAAAGTGGAGGAGAAAGTGATAGAGATAGAAAGGGAGTGTGTTGGTTATCTGAGCAGGCCCTGCAAAGCCTTCTAAAGGGGATAAATGGGGCTGATCTTTGTAACACTCACAAAAGTTTCCCTAGAGGAAAACACTAACATTTAGGGATCAGTCACCCTAAGTTCCCATTACCAGAACATAACAGCATCCCTTACAGATGATTGCCCTTTTTACACCTAGGAAATTCTCAAGCAGGAGTGGAAGTAGAGAAGGAAGAGAGAAGAAAACGATTCTCTTCTTCACTATTGTTTTTAACAATCTGGACATGGCCTGCACTGTAAGGAAAATGGCCTGGGTAAGGGTTGAGTTGAGGAGAAAAGGAGAATCCAAACCTGCAGTGTGTCCTGTGATACATGACAATTCTGTAGGAGAGGGCTGTGCTTACTGCAAAACATGAATCCACAGCCAGAACAATGAGTATAGTCATCCCATTGACTTCCAAAAATGTAGAGAAAAAATATTGGTTTTCCTCCACTTCTTCCCTGTGAGAAATTTTGGTTTCTCTCAGAGAGGATTCCTTACAATCTTTGGAGACATATGAAGAAATAAATACATGTCAAGAAAAGAGAGATTTGGAAGAACGATGATGGTAGCAGAAGGAAGACCCAAGTCAAAGGTTAACTATGACGATAGTGGATTTGTTTTCTCATTTCTGTTCATAATTGTCAACTACCAGGAAGAAAACCCCAAAGTTTAAAGTAAATTAAAATTTTTTAAAAAATCTCAGGCTTATAAATTAGCCACAACAACCAATGAGGTCTTCTCATATTCATATTCCCTAGATAACTGGTTCTCAGAAATTCTTTAGAGAGAAAGATAATAGTGTTCCTGAGGTTATAAAAATATGAAAGGTAGATGCTGATTTGCTAAAACTGATAAAAGACCTCCCTCTCTAATACATTTTTTGAAGTAATTAAATCAAGAAGAGAAAAGAAAAATGAGAACACATTGTAGTACCGTATTGAAAGTACAACATAAAGTTTTAGGTTATATTCAAGATGTTTCAGCATTTGAACTGAATGGATCAATCGCTAACCCGCCACATGTGAGTCATTAAGTGATTTTCAAACACATTTGTAAGAGGTTTCTTGACTAACTCAAACATTAAAACTAAAAATTACATCAAGTCACTGAAATAAAAGTGGATGAGAGATTAAAATTTTGACATTTCAATCTGACAACTAGATTGGACTATCTAAAGATTGAATATGAGACTGTGAGGTAATAAATATGTGAGATTTTGTCACTGTCTATAGACATCATTACTGGCAGGGAAGGTCAAGCTCAGAGAGACATAGACCCCATTGATACTGGTTCATTCATAAACCTGATGTGCACACTTATATTTATGTCTCAGCAAGGATCTTTATAGAAAACAAAGCCCTTTAATAGCAGTCAAGAAATATGTTAATGATTAGAGAATCACTTACTCAAAAATTTATACTAAATATTAACTGCAAGTAATAATATATAATGGAGGACAGTTATGAAGAGTATGACCTCTGCCTTCAAGAGACTTGCAGTTAACAACCTAAGTAAACAAAAAATCTAATTCAAATCAGAAATTTCCTCAGGGTTTAAAATCATTAAATTTAATTACATAATCATCCTGTCTAGAAGCAAATGTATGATTGAGTTCTTATCAGAAACCTAGACTTAAAGCTTTTCAGAAAGTAAAAAGGCAAAAGAATTGCAGCTTCAAGCTGTTACTCAATTGGTGATGACGGTATAGCCTAGATTTTTGTCCTTGCCCACAATCTATTTTCTGGAAAGATTTTTTATTTTGCTTTTTGTTGTTTAGATTTTTAAATTAATGATAATGATGATGATAATGATTTGGTTTAATATAGGGAAGACAAATAAATTTCCACTCACTTGCCAGTTCTAATTGATGATTTTTCACTTCCTGCAAAGCTGCCTTGCACTGTGTTCAAGCTTATCAGAAAGGCATGCTGGATTCATCAGAAGTGTCTAGGAGAGGGGAGTGGCAGTATACACCACATTGCCTCCATCCTTGGCTTAATTGCTTGATACAATAGAACTTCCCTAAGTGTTTTGAAATAAAGGCATCATTCAGATGTGGAAACAGATATTTACAACCACTAAATTTCCAAATGCATGCTTAGGCAGTTTAGCTTTAGTCCACATTTTTGGTTGTAGGTTGGAGAAGCAGGGAAGAACTGTATTTTTGTAACGAATATAAATTGTTAGTCTCTGAGATTTAAAAAATCATCATTATATAAACATCCTAGAAAATATTTTAAAACTTGTCCCAGATCTATTAAGACCTGACTAAAACTGTTTCATTGCTTACAAACAGTATCTTCGTGAAAGATCGGAAGCCAGGGCGCAAGTGGTAATTGCCCATGGTCAAGACAGAATGATAATGCAATTTGCTGATTTTAAATCATTTTTTATGAAATGAAATTGATATGCCACATTAAAACTTCTTTAAATGATTTGAAATGTATAATGATAGTTAAATACTAAAAAGTCATTTTATTTTAATAAGTGATATAACCTGGCTTTCCTCATATTTTCTAAAAATTAGAAAGTCACTTGTAAATGAAATTAGACAAATAACTTTTGTCTTTTCATTTCCATTAAAGGTCACCTGGAAATTAAAATTACATAAGAAAGAGACAATGAAAATCAGGTTCACATGATAAATTTGTTTCTCTGACTACATGTTAACAGTATTACATAACACACTTAACCAATACGTGTTTCAGCCAGACTACTTGAATTCCATTCCCAACTCTAACACTTCCTAGTTGAGGGACCTCAGGCACATTACCTATCCTAACTTCAGATTCCTTAGTTGTAAAAATGTAGTTATTAATACCACATAGAGTTGTATGGGGAGTAATTGGTTACTACAGCTATTTAGATAAGCACTTTATCTATAAGTGTTTATCGTAAGTGTTTAGACTTGGTGTCTGGCATACAAGAAAGGCTTTATTAAAGTCAGTTATTGTTTTGGGGGAGAAAAAGCCTATATTAGGAGAAAAATACACATAGGCATGCGCACATATGCATGCACACAGCAGTTAATGAGGTAAAAAGTCATCTAATATTTAGCATGTATAAATAAACTATATATTCACTTCTCAAAACTATAAACTACTATTCATTTCATATAAAAGTCTTGAGTAAAGCAAAAGAAACCTGTATCTGATATGTTTCTGCTTAAGTGTGTAAAGTACTATTATACTCTGTAGGTGTCAAAACTGTCTCATCTCCAAAGCATTAATGTGATAGGTGCTGGCAAGTAGAAACCATGGTGAGATGGGCATGAGTGAACATATATGGCTGTGCCTTAGTCAGTCCATGTAGATTACAAATGGAAGGTAATGCAGTTATAAAGTCATTTCTGTGTCATTGATTTTTGTCTGATAATTTAATTATAGGCACTATTTATTGGAAGAGTTTGCTTCTTATTCTAGACATTTGTCCTTGCTTGGCACTTTATTATGCTTCCATGACACTTTGCACTACTCACCAGTAACTGATTATGACATTTTCAGGCTGATTCTCTACCTGGCAATGATGCAGAAAGCTTTTCAGTACTCTGTGCTCAGACAGCACTATACTTTGAAAGGAAGCTTTTTCTTCTGCTGCGATATTGGACCAAGTGTACCAAGTTCTCCATGAACCAAAACTACTTCAGCTTTCTTACTCTTTTAGCACTGGTCATAAAGGCAGTGCAAGATAGTCATAGGAACATGGGCTGGAATCAGGGAGCTTTAGGTTAGAATCCCAGGTCTGGAGCGTTCTCTCCTCTTTCCCATACTAATAAGGGATTGTATTCTCTTCCCAGGTCCACAATGGGGTGTAGTTTCAAGAGCAAGAACTTCCCAGCGCTATGCCTCCCCCACCTCTCGAGATCCAGGGATTTGAGGTCTTTGTGTAAATGTTTGCGTGCTCGGGAAAGAGTCAAAGATCAATTACTCCAGTGGAAGTTTAAAGGAACTCCTTTCATAGGCCTAGAAACTTAAAGGAGGTGGGAATTCCTCCCAGGGTAAAAGTCCCTGTCCCCATATCCAGCCAAATTCCATATCTGGGTCCCCTTCCACAATCTTGTGGAAGCTTTTCTCTCTTATCTTTTTCTTTCTCCTTTTTCTCTTTCTCTGCCTAAATAAATATTTACTTGCAATATTTACTTGCAAGCACACCACACCTGGCGTGGTCTGATATTTACTTGCAAGCACACTACACCTGGCATGGTCCCTTCTCCCATTCTTGGGTGAGTGAGAGACCAAGAGCCTAGAAAAACATCCTCTCAGGGCAGCTAAGTCTCCCCTGCACCCTGAAACCCAGTCACACTAATAGACTGACATATTGAACCTATGTAAGACTCCTTTACCTTATCTGATTGACTGGTCAAGAAAGGTTCAATAAAGAGAAATGTTAAGAACCAAGAAAGGACTTTGAAGTTTCTTCCTTTTACAAAAGGAAAACGGTTCTTGGAAACAGTTCTAGAAAACAGTTCTTGCTGAGATAGATAATCTGACATGTTCATATGGGCTCAGAATGCTTTACTTAAACTGAAGAGGGAAACTGAAATAATTCTTATAATTCAAGAAGAGAAAACCTTTAGTCTCAACTATTTAAATCTTTCAGGCAAAAGAGTTTCCTGAATTATGAGTGGTTGCCTTGTGCTCCACTTCACCTCACATGGGTAAACACAGGCCAAGTGTGCAGCAGTGATTTTAATGGGATCAGCCAGGCTAAAAGCCTAATGAAATGGTTGCATGATGAAAATCCAATAGAATTTTAACTCTGAGCCACTGCATTTTGGGAACTAAAAAAAATCATCTGGGAAAGATCAGGAGAACAATTAAATGGACAGATAAATGCTACTAATTGCTAACGATTAGCTAAAATATATGTAGATGCCTGGGATGTTACTGTACAGTTGTGGGATTCCATTTGACATTTGTGTTAGATTTAATGTCTGACATTTGCGTAACTTTCAATTAAAACAGAATAATGATAATTAGATCAGAAAAAATCTGTTGGGGAAGCTCTGAAATTTTACTACATTCCTCACATGCAATAAATTTTACTACTTTGACATTTAAATTTTTTCTTCTGGCTCTATGAAACATGTACCAAAGGAAACTAATAAACTTTATAATATTCCTGCAAATGTTTTGGAATGATAGCTTAGGCAAAATATGAATATACATGTTGATACCCTTGTGTTTTAAATCAATATGCAGGGCAAATGTGCGGGCATTATGCACTAATGTGGCTATTCTGGGTTTTGTATACCAGCATCCATTCTGATTGGTCAGTGCTATTGTCTCATTGGTTGGTGTTTACATAATAACAGTTGGTAAAGTTTCCAATATCACCCTAATTCATAAGTATCATAAACTTTTTTATTTTGCTGGTATTTATACCCTAGATTAAGTGCTAATGGTTTAAAATATGGTTATCAAAAACTATTCTTCTATTAAAAATAATTTATATGGAAATATGTTAAACTTTGATTCAAATGAAATGTCCTGCATGTTATTGATTAATTACTGTGTGGGCTCTTTTCTATGGAAAATGTTTAACTTATCAGGTAAACATTTTAAGCCAAAAAAATGTTCACAACATACTCACAATATATAGTTTAGTAGTCAAGTTATTTTGATTGTTTAATTATACAATGTAGGTTGTGTACACATGCATACATCTGCAATACAAATATAAATACTCCAATTTCTCTGGTCACTTCTAGAAACTATAACTTGTATCCTTTCTTACTAATAAATTTTCTTTTATCTGATTTTTTATTATGTATGTTTACTAAGTTACATTCACTAAATCTAACTGATTTTGATTAGAAACAAATAGGAAGAAGATTCAGATTTGATCTATTAACTATGAAACAAAGTTTAGAAAGAAGCATTGTTTTGGAAAATGTATTTGAAAAAAAAAAGTTTGTTCTCTCATATCCCAGTGGAAATATCTTTAATTTATAATTTTCAGATCACTTATTCTTAATCTGGGTTTATGCTTAGCTATTAGCAAAAAGGTTTTAAAAAGCATCAGAGAATTTTACAGATTAATATCAGATAAGTGGTTGAGAAAGAAAACAATACAATTCAGTGATGTTCTGAATTAGGAATCTTTGTTACTTGAGCAGGTTGGGAGCTACTCTCAGTACACAGATATAGACCTGAGAAGAGGAAGCAGACAAGACCCAAGTGGATAGTGAAGATGTAGAAGGACAATTCACTCATAGTGTCCATTGTCAACTCTCAGGCTTGGTTATGGCTATATTTATTTAAGGATGAGTAAATGTACACATGGAATGATGGGGAAGTGCTAGAGGAGTACACACGTATGAACAAAAGATTTAAATGACCACCTCTTGGGTGCTAATTCTCTGGATAATATGTAATACATTCATATTCCTTAAGTGATCCTGTGAGCTAGATATTATCAGTCCCATTTTACAGATAAGAAAATTGAGATTCAACGGGGTTAAACCACTTTCTCAAAGTCAATCAGCTAATAAGTATCAAAGACAACATTTGCTTGAAGTCTGTCAGGCTCAAAAGTACATGTTCTTAATCATTGCTCTAATGCATTAAAAACTTTGAAACAATATCTAAAGTCGCTTAACAAAAAAATAGGTATTACTAGCCATATCATCCTGATATATAAATTATGAATATGTAATACACATATAATATATAATGCAGTTTTCTTTGAACAGGTGTTTAAGAAAAGGAAGGAGATTCATATGGATAAAGGTATGTAAAGGATGTAAAGAAGCCCAAAATGTAATAAGATTATTAAAATCTCCATTGGAGATAAAAAGAAGCAGGATAAATACCACAGTACATGAAATCATTAATATATTGATTAAATTTTATATTCTATCCAAAAATGCCCCCATATCTGACTTCCTGCCTAATTTAGCCATTTTTTCCCAAGTCTAACTTCATTTCCTCCCTCCTCCCTGACTTAATTTAAATTATGTTTGACTAATTCAGAGTTTCTCAACATTGGCACTATTGACATTTTGCCCCAGTTAATTATTTGAGTGTGGACCAATATCCCTGGCCTCCAGTCACTAGATGTCCGTAGTACTGCCCTTACCCTTACCACCAGGTGTGTCCTCTAGGTGGCAAAATCACCACATTGAGAGCCACTAGATTAATTCAACTATGGGAAATGAATCATTTTTAAATTTAAATTTATTTTTATTGAATAGTCAAACTTTATAAAATCAAACTTTGTTATCCCATAATGAACATTCACTTTAGGGTACATAAAGGAAAAAAATGAAAATTTAATCTTTTAATCCAATCAAGAATTTCTTCACACATTCCATGATTTGTATGGCTTTCCTATTCAAACATTTTTCTGTGCAACTCTGAAAATTAAACTATTTAAAGAACAGAGAAACAGGAAAATTTGAGTAAAGTAACAGTGTGAAGTATAACCGGTAAGCTAATGACTAAAATGTCATTCCAATGTATACTTCTAATTCAAAAACCTTTGTTTTGGGGTGATCTAATAAGTGTAGAAGACTGCATACCAAGTTATTTCCAAAAGTATTAATAGAATGACAAAGGCTCACCTTTTTAAGGAGATATGAATATTTTCCAAATTCTTTCCAGCTTAGAAAATAGGTATACTTGGAACAATGTGACAAGGCTAATGATATTCTCTATGCCTAAACAGCTTTAAATTCTTCTTAAATATTAGTTCACTTTTGCTTCTAAAGTTAACTGCTTCAAGGTATAGGGCACCTCTGGTATAAAGCACCTGGGAAACCCCTCACTTCTGCCATTCTACTTTCTGCTATGTTAAACATTTTTGTCAGACTGTGTCTCAGTGGGCTCGTTCTTCTATTCTGATTTCTTTGGGAGCAGCAGTGAGTTTACAGCTTTACAAATGGCTTTGAGGACCTGAGTTTTTGTAGCCTCACCTATTATTTCTCCTTTATTCTACTTAACTCTTGTTTCCTGGGAGGGTGCATTTTCATTTGAAACCCCTAATTAAAGGAAGTGAACCCAGAGGTTAAAAAACACTTATGGGGAAACACTGAGTCTTTTTAAAGCAAACAGAGAGAGGAAAAATATTAACTGAAATTAATTTTGGTATTTTTTTCTGAATATGAAAAGCAATGATTTAAAATGAATATGTACAATTTAATATGATGTATGCATAAAAATAGTCTACTAACTATGCCTCCTAGGTCTATTACTTAGTAAATGAAGTAAAAAAGCCCTTTTAAAGTTATACTACAAGCTAACACTGAACCATACATTTATTGGAATTAGCTTCATTCTAAATATAATTGAAAGCAAAATGTAGCTATTATTTGTTTGTAAAATATTATCATATTCTAGTAAAATATCCACAGATTTACATAATTTACCCTTTTTTCACATTCATATACCATAATCAGAAAGGAGTTATTTTCTCCTGTTTCAATACAGATCATTCTCAGTAGATCACTCATATCTCAGTATCTTAAATGGATCACCTCTGTGTATTTTAAATTAATGTATTTTGGAGGAAAGAATCCAAAATATCCCATATTTCTATAAAATCACAATGAAAAAAGCACAGCACAGTATCTGTGTGTGTTTGTGGGTAAGCATGGAGGTGAGGTGAAGTGGAAGAAGCAGAAACAGTGAGAGAGAAAGAAACAGAGGAAGAGGAAAACCTTGTTTACTTCACTACTAGGTAAAATGAAAAGATGTCACATGGAAGCAGGTACCTTTCTAGTTGTCATTCAGTGCTTACATTCAGCATGTATGATGATATGGCTGTTTTCCCACCCAAATCTCATCTTGAATTGTAACTTCCACAATTCCCATATGTTGTGAGAAGAACCTGATAGGAGATCATTGAACTGTGGGGGTGGGTTTTTCCTGCACTGTTCTTGAAATAGTGAATGAGATATTTGATAGGTTTAAAAATGAGCGTTTCCCCGCACAAGCTCTCTTTGCCTGCTGCTGTCCACGTAAAATGTGACTTGTTCCTCTGTGCCTTCCACCATGATTGTGAGACCTTTCCAGTCATGTGGAACTGTGAGTTCTCTGTTAAACCTCTTTTTCTTCCCAGTCTTGGGTATGTCTTTATCAGCAAGATGAAAATGAACTAATACAGTAAATTGGTACCAGTAGAGTCAAGTGCTGTTGAAAAGATACCCAAAAATGTGGAAGAGACTTTAGAACTGGGTAACAGGCAGAGGTTGGGACAGTTTGGAGGACTTAGAAGAAGACAGAAAAATGTGGCAAAGTTTGGAACTTCCTAGAGACTTGTTGAATGGTTTAGACCAAAATGCTAAAAATGATATAAGCAGTAAAATCCAGGCTGAGGTGGTCTCGGAGATGAGAGACTTATTGTGAACTGAAGGAAAGGTGACTCTTTCTATGTTTTAGTGAAGAGATGGGTGGCATTTTGGCCCTGCCCTAGAGATGTGTGGAACTTTGAACTTGAGAGAGATGATTTAGAGTATGTGTCTTCTAAGCAGCAAAATATTTAAGAAGTGACTTCAGAGCTGTTAAAATCATTCAGTTTTTTAAGGGAGGCAGAGCATAAAAGCTCAGAAAATTGAATTCTGACAATGTGATAGGAAAAAAATTCCATTTTCTGAGGAAAAATTCTAGCAGGCTGCAGAAATTTGCACAAGTAATGAGGAGTTGAATGTTAATCTGCAAGGCAATGGGGCAGATGTCTCCAGGGCATATCAGAGATCTTCATAGCAGCCCCTCCTATCACAGGCCCAGAGAGTTAGGAGGAAAAAGTGGTTTGTGGGTGAGGCCCAGGGTTCCTAGGCTGTGTGTAGCTTAGGACCTTGGTGCCCTGCATCTCAGCCATTCCAGCCATGGCTGAAGGGCCATCATAGAGTTCAGCCCGTGGCTTCACAGGGTTCAAGACTCAAGCTTTGGCAGCTTTCATGGAGTTTTGAGCCTGCCAGTGCATAGAAGTCAAGAATTGAGGTTTAGGAACTTCTACCTAGATTACAGAGGAGGTATGGAAATGCCTAGATGTCTAGGTAGAAGTTTGTTGTAGGGCCCGGGTTCTCATGGAGAACCTCTGCTAGGGCAGTGCAGAAGGAAAATGTGGAGTTCAAGTCCCACACAGAGTCCCTACTGGGGCGCCACCTAGTGGAGCTGTGAGAAGAGGGCCACCATCCTCCAGATTCCGGAACAGTAGATCAACAAATAGCTTGCACCACGTGCCTAGAAAAGCCACAGATACTCAATGCTGGCCCATAAAAATAGCCTGGATGGGTCTATCCCCTGCAAAGCCACAGGGCCAGAGTTGCCCAAGACCGTAGGAACCCACATCATGCATCAGCATGACCTGGATGTAAGACAAGGAGTCAAAGGAGATCATTTTGGAGTTTTAGCATTTGACTGCTCTGTTGGATTTTTGACTTGCATGGGCCCTGCAACCCCTTTGTTTTGGCCAGTTTCTCCCCCTTGGAATGGCTTTTTTACCCAATGCCTCTACCTCCATTGTATCTGGGAAGTAACTAACCTGCTTTTCATTTTACAGGCTCATAGGTGATAGGGACTTGCCTTATCTTGGATGAGATTTAGGACTCTGGACTTTTGAGTCAATGCTGAGATGAGACTTTGGGGAACTGTTGGGAAGGCATGATTCATTTTATAATGTGTGGACATGATATTTGGGAAGGGCCAGGGCTGGAATGATATGGTTTGGATCTGTCCCCATCCAAATCTCATCTTGTATTATTACTCTCACAATTCCCTTGTGTCCTGGGAGCAACCCAGTGGGAAGTGATTGAATTATGGGGGTGGATCTTTCCTGCACTGTTCTTGGTATGGTGACTGAGTCTCATGAGATCTTATGGGTTTAAAAATGAGAGTTTCTCTGCACATGCTCTCTCTTTGCCTGCTGCCATCCATGTGAAACATGACTTGTTTCTCCATGCTTTTTACCATGACTGTGAGGCCTCCCCAGCCATGTGGAACTGTGAATTATCCATTAAACCTCTTTTTGATCCTAGTCTCAGATATGTCTTTATCAGCAATGTGAAAGCAGACTAACACATATGATAATCAGATCCAGGAAGACTAACATGGTATCCCCGAGATTGCAATGAGCACTATGGTAATATCATAAGAAAAACAACTATTACTTCAATGAGAAAAGAAATTGTTTCAAACCTGAACTTATACTCTGAGATACTCTAGTGTAGTCCAAAGGATGTGCACATTTAATTAGACCTTTCTAGAAACTGATAGTTTAATTATCCAAGGAGTAGCTCAATTTTACCTAACAGAAAGGAATTGTAGAGACATATTGAGATATCTTCCCCTAACCAACCATGGAAATCTGTGTGTGATAATAATAGCTCTCATATATTCAGAGCTTATTATGTATCCTAAACACTACAGGTATTCTTTTTAACAGCCCTATAAATTAGAAATATCTTCATTTTATAGACACAAAAGAACTGGAGTTTAGAAACAAGAATAAGCTACTCATTCAAACTGGTAAGTAACAAGTGTAGAACAGGTAATCCAAAATTTTTTCTATTAAGAAAAATGTTGCTCAAAAATACTTAGGGAAAATGTCAGAAACTGCTTAATGTATTTCTGAAATAAATCCTTAAGTATTCTTGTTAACTTTTAGTGTAAGTTTGTTATATAGGTAAACTACATGTCACAGGGATTTGGTGTACAGATTATTCTCTCACCCAGGTATTAAGCATAGTAACTAATAGGTAGATTTTTTATCCTTTTCCTCCTCCCACTCTCCAGCCTCAAGTAGGCCTCTGTGTCCCTTGTTCCTCTCTGTGTCTATGCCTTGTTTTTCTCTTCATGTCCCTGTGTTTTCATTGGTTCACTTCCACTTGTAAGTGAGAACATGCAGTATTTGGTTTTATGTTCCTGTGTTAATTCACTTAGTATAGTAGCCTCCAGCTCTATCCATATTGCTGCAAAGGATATGATCTAGTTCTTTTTTAAGGTTGCATAGTATTCCATGATGTATATGTACTACATTTTCTTATCTAGGCTAACATTGATGGACATTTAGGTTTATTCTGTCTTAGTTACTATAAATAATGCTGCAATGAACATATGTGAACATGTATCTTTACAGTAGAAGAATTTATATTCCTTTGGGTATCTACACAGTAAAAGGATTGCTGGAAGGAATGGTAATTCTGTTATTAGGTCATTGAGGAATCAACAAACTGCTTTCCAGAGTGGCTGGACTAATTTATACCCTCACCAGCAGAGTGTAAGTGTCTCTTTTCCCTGTGGCCTTGCCAGTATGTTATTTTTTGACTTTTTAATAATAACCATTCCAACTGGTGTGAGATGGTAACTCTCTGTAGTTTTGATTGACAAGCAAATGGAGAGCAAAAGAAAGCAGGAGTTGCAATTCTCATCTCTGATAAAATAGACTTTAAACCAACAAAGATCAAAAGAGACAAAGAAGGACATTATATAATGGTAAAAGGATCAATGCAACAAGAAGAGCTAATGATC